>MCJB01041521.1:204506-221667 GCA_002018475.1 Nicotiana obtusifolia | reverse complement strand
GGGGGGGAGGGGGAATACCCTCGGGCCTAACTTAACCGTGAAAAGCTAGCTTATGATAAGGAGACCCATTCCCTCAACCACTGTGGGGCTTAACAACTGTATTAGCCACAAAGTTTATAGCAAAAGCCTGAAATTATACCCTAAACTGAACTACTATTCTCAAAGAACAGCATTAACACCTGTCAAACTGTTTGATAATGCGGCAGAAACATAAACTAACAACTATATGGGATACCATAGATTTATAAAAGTCAAACCACACTAACATGCACTTAGTCAACTATCAACGAAGTGAATGAACTGGCTTACAAGAATATTTGAGCATGATGAAAGAACAGAATCAATCTCCAGAGACAGCTGGCTCGCTTCTTCCTGGAGATCCTGTACATGAAGCATACTCGGATGGTCAGAATCAGTACAAAATTAAGTGCAGAATAAAAGAGGTAAAATCAGAAACAAAATGCATTTCACCTTCAATCTGAGGTGCGCAGGTTCATTACAGGGTACAGGGTTTAAACTGAGCAAATTGTTAACAACTTCCATCTGCACCTTCACATCACTACTGCGATCAGACATCCAAGATTTTACTTTAGAGAGACAATCCCTGACATTTTGGGCCCAACTCTGAGCTTCAATCAACTTCTTCACCAACTCTCTTACCTAAACCCCATTTGACAGATACTTAGTCGAAGAGAGTAATAAAAAGGACTAAGAGTTACAGAAAATGACATGGCTAAAATCTCACTGGATCCATTTCATGACCAGCCCACATAAACTGTTCAGCTGCCTTTATTGCACGACGATAAGCATCTGAAGAATAAGGATCCTGGAAAAGCTTACTGAACTTCGTCAACCATTCTTCAGCAAGCTGCACGTGTGTGATACAGCCACCTTTTACCTACATTTTGGATAACAGTTAGAAGCTATTACTTTATGTTTGCAAGAGCCACATATTAACAAAAACTATTTTTAATCTTTGGAATATATCACACATTGTATCACAAATCTGAAAGAAAATGACTGCAGATGCCACATTTTAAAGTATCAACTGACTCAGAAAATGTGAACAGCATACCAGGTATCAGCCTATAAAGACTAGAAACTTCCCAAACAGAGCTGAAAAGGTTCAGAAGAATATATCCAAAGACCATTAGTATCATTCAGATGGTTAAGCTGCTTGAGCACAGTTCTTTTTCTTTTGATAGGTAAGGGATATCTTGAGCACTAGTATCATTGAGATAGTTAAGCCTTTTGACTGACAAGTCATAGGATAGGGTGTGCAATAGCGAGAATATTAAACATGGGTAAAGTGAGAAAGAAGGAAATTTAAGGAATTTCTTACAGTGTTTGACACAAAGTTGTGAACTCTCCAAAGATATTGTATACAACGAACAGATCATGACAATCTATTAGTGTTAACATTTCAGATATATAAGATCAAAGCAAAAATGTTATTTTGTTTTATAAAGAAAACACAAATGATTAAAGCACTGGTAAAGAATCATCGAACTTGTTCTTCCATCTCCTAGTGAATATCGATACAAAGAAATATGTGTGTGTTCCACTTCCTTTAAATAATGCCAAGTAACAGAAGGTAAGCAACAACCTCTGTTCCCCCACCCCACCTCTTTGGACAAATGCTGATTACTAAGGATCTGCTGAAAACTTGGGTATAGAAATCTTTTCTTGAATAGTTAGACGGGAATCTACCGGTAATTAGAAAAGCTAGCAATGAAATGCAGAACACCGTAAGGGTCCCAAGAGAGGGTCCAAAGAGCAACTTTTAATCCTCACTAGGCCCAAAAACAAGGGAACAAACTGGAATCCCTTGGAGCATCAAAGGGAATAAGAAAAGCAAAGCACTTGACCTAAAAATCTTGTATTGAATTGAAGTGATGATCAGAACCTTTTTTGACAAAGCAGGTACATCGTTGGAAGACAGAGGTTGCTTTCTGAAGTTTTTTGCAGCCTCTTCATGATTTTCCTTATCAGTAATAAACACCAAATCATTCAATTCAGCCAGCGTATGACGATAAAGGAGTCGACGCTTTTGTGGCTTACATTCACACAAATGTTCCCAGTGCTACAAGCAAAACTCATGGTTAGTCAAGAAAACAGAATCAACAACCAAAATTGATGACAAAGAAAATAACACACTATGACTAAGTAAAATTACACGTCATGCCGATGGCAGTACTGTAGAACTTTGGAACTCTATATTGTGTTAGTTTACATTCAAAATATATTAATACTGTTGGTCAGTGTTATATATTAAAGAACAATGCTGAGAATGTCATAGCCTCCTAGATGCTAGGATAAACAACCTACAAGTGAAAGATGATTTTATGCTTCTACGATCAGCTAAGTTTAGGTTGAATTTGACCAGAGTAACTTCTATAGACAGAATAGAACTCATAGAAGCAAGACAAGAAAAACAACTTAAAATTGACTCCTCGCACATGCAAAAAATACTTACCTCAAGACAAACAAAAGATGATGGTGCACAGCTGCATGCTACAGCAGAAAGATACAAGTATTGCTGGCATATGATGCATGTAGGATCCTTCAAAGAAGATAAGGTGAAATTTGTCAAACACACTCATAGTCAAAAATTCAAGAAGCAACATCAAAGTTAAAGTACCTCCTCCGTGCCCACATATTCAGGCTTCAGACGAGGCGGCATGGCAGAAGAATTAACAATGCCATTTTTCCACAGCCGCTCTCTCCAAGACTTTTCTCTAGAGTAAACCCTAGCCAGTTCTGTTTTTAAGTAAGGTGCTGCCTTGCTGTCAAATTCGCTCTGCAAGGTGATGAAAACTGTTAAATTGGCATGCTAAAATTTAAAGATAAATAGAAGCATGGAAAAGTTATCTACAAAAATACCAAGCAATTAAAGTATGACAACAATAGTTCTTCAGAAGAAGCATCAATTAGCATAAGTTTGGTCGAAAACTTAGAAAATATTGTAGGCAGCTGAAGCAATCCAACACTACTTCAAAAAATTTAGTGCACCAAAGGGTAATCCCAACCACAGAAAGCATGTAAAAAGCCAGCTTTTACATTCATGGGCAAAGAACGAATAAATATAGCATTGTCCACAGCAGGCCATGGAAAATGGCAAATGGGACTGGGATACAGACCCTGGCTACTGCACAGAGCAGCTCTTCATGAGACAAAACAGCAGGTTTGCGATAAAGTTGGTAAAGATCTGCTCCAAATCCACCATGAGGTAACCAGTCGGCAGGGGCAAAATTGACAGCCTCAGCACAATTTAAGCCTGCAATTCCAAGATGCGGGTAAGACTACAGGAGAGAGCTGCATCATGCATGACTAGCATTTGAATAAGAATGAACTCTTCGAACTTTTTGCAAATCAAAGATAAAATAGCAAAAATTCATGGCTCACCGAAGTTGAAGCCTCCGTGATACGATCTGGGAAAGGTAATAATGAAGTCCCCAGGCTCCTGCCACAAATTAAACACAAGCCACATAAATGAGAAGTGGAAAAGGAGAAAAGCTTTAAAACTGGTTCCTCTCTACACTGGAAAGTCTGTCATGAAGGGGATAGCAAGTACTGTTAAGGGGATATTGTTCATTGAGTTACAACTTGCTACTAAAGTCAAATAAAAATATATATTTATAATTTGTTGAATATCTTTGATCATTTGATTGCGAGTTTCTTCAGAATTATTACTATTTTCTATACAGTATACTCCATTGTCAGAAATCCTCAATCCTACTTTGCTAAGTACTAGGACTTTAAGTTTTCTCCGCATTTTTGTTTGATAACCTAGAAGTCCCTAAGGGCCAATGGCGAACGGTTCCAAACTCGAAGGATAACGGGCCCGCCCCTCTACCCTTCTCCGCTTAAATCCAATACCATGCTTTTGTCTATAGCAAGGTTGGAACTCGTGACGTGCGCCTAACCATACATCACACCCCGCTCTCTTACCACTAGACTAAAGCTCTGGGGCACATTTCTCCCCCATATTAGTACTATAGACGGGTAACTGAAAAAGCCTCGTGTTGCTTAAATTCTTCAAATAACTTCTGGTCCCAAATGTATGACCATGGTAAAGAATTAGGCCCCTGCAAATAGATCATTTAATTTGCATCCTTGTTGTATGAGATAAAGTTTAGGCAGTTCCAAGGCTCGCGGCAGCCTAATTCTAATGGGTTTGAGAGATAACATGTACCTTTGGTGATGAAGCTTGGAGGCCAAATGACAAAATACAAACTAAAAGAAGAGAAAAAGTATGGAAGAATTTTAACCAATAACATGGAGGATGAAATAAAAGAGAAAACAAGTTTCAAGGGATACTACCAAAAATTGTTCTGAAACATATATTAAACATAACATGTAGTGAAGAAGTCAAGACAAAACGACAGATGTTTATCACCTACTTATCGCTCACTGTTTTTGCAATCCTCGGGTTCTATCCAACTACGAGATTCAGAATACCAGTAGATTCCTAAAAATGCACCCTACCTTTGACATGTAGCCTTAGAAAAAGATATTTTTAAGTCAAAACTCTTTTTCATTGTGTTTTGTTTTACACCCCTCATAAATCCTGATTTTCGACTGCATCTGTGGTGGGTGGCATAGGAGTGCTGACACACTTTTTTTTTATTTTGCTAATTTATATATCATTTGGGCTACGGAAAGATAGAGTTTTAATAGTATCCTTCATCAATATCAGAACACACGGAATGTGAATCAAATAGCCAGTAGTAGTTTAAAGGGCCTCTTAAACACCAATATCCAACGACATACAACTGGCATGATCAATACTTCAGGCACCAAACAAAATTCCTGCCGAATCTTAGGGAGCATAAAATATCTTTATTCTATATTTTGCCTACAGTTTTTAGATTCAATAGAAGTACCATTTTCAATTGAATTGGAAAAAACTATTTTCCTAGTTTCTCAACTAAAACTATATAATAATTGAACATAAGCTAAAATATCTATAGAAAGAAAATCCTCCTATCTCCTGGCCATATAATAGTTGAACATAAGTTTGGAAGCGAAAAAAAAAAAAAAAGTTTGGCTCCACAAAACAGTAAAAATTATTATGAAAAACTGTCCCTTGTTTCACTCTCAGGACAATTTCTCCTTATTTTCATGCTCTTCTATTTACGAAGAAAAAGACGCAAATGCAGTATCATGACATCGTCCATGAATTTTGGGAGGAACTACCAGAAAACTACAAAGGAGAAAGATAGAGCAGGACACAAGGAGAAACAACTGAGTATTAAGTCCTGCAACAAACCTGTAATACATTATAAACAGGAACCCCATTTTCTTGCAACACACGTGGATTCAGCATGGTTACAAGCTGAAATAGCAGATCTGGTTGCGCATCAAACAGATCTGGAAGGCTATTACGCATTACCTGCATAAAATTTGCTCGTTACAGGACAGCAAGAAAAGGTCTAAACTTTGAAATTTATAAGGGAAAGCTACATGTAAAAAACATTTATACACATTAATTAACAACAGCAATCAAGTATTCCTTTACCACTTCTCAAGCAGCTAAAATAGGAAAATAATTAGCATCAATGGAAGGTATCAAGGAACATGGAAAAGGTAATCTCGCTATGCCAAAACATAATGAAAGAATATGCAACAGCTCTTTTAACACTAACTAGACACTAAACTAATACAGATAAGAAACCACAACTAATGATATCCAAGCCCCTAACGAATAGAGAATATTTACATCTTCTAAAGCACCTCCTGATAAAGCCCTGAATGCCGGTTACTCATGTTATTGTATATAGTCATCGGTTACCCGTGGGTTTAGCAGGACTCCAGATATGCTCTACATCTATCAAGTCAACATGCCAGAATAACCGGTCATGAACTCATCCATTTATACATGGAAGTACAAGGTAAAATGGAATATGATTTACTTCTCATATGAGATGATTCAAATCAATAAAACTGAAGAACCAAATAGTATGAAGAACAAGAATATTTTCCATCACCTTAAACTTGCCTCATTTCACTTCAACCGTCTCCACAAAACCATTTAAAGATAAAGGACAAAGCTCTCATTAAACTAAAATCTCATGAAAGCCAACATTCAAAAATCAAGAACTTGGATCAACATGTATTCGCGTCAAATTTTCATTCATAGTAGAAGAATTATGTTGTAACTTTACTAGCCTACAATTTGTAAATACTCAAAAGCAAAAGCTATGACACTAATGAAGGATAGGAAGTGTTCAGAATAACCTTCTCAAAAGCTTGGGCTTCATTTCCAGGAACACTATACCAACATTTCGGCTCTCCCCTGAAAGGAAGCAAGAAGAACTAATTAACTAATAAATTAATCAAATTTCAATCAATGATTATCGGGATACTGGTCATGCACAAAATAAAAGACATCAAAACAATGATATCATGAGCTTAATTGCAGAAAAAAGATATCAGGGGGAAATGTAAATGCACCGGTCCAATATGATAGTATGATAACTGGAAGTGTTAAAAAGGGACAAATTAGACCTAAAATTGCATATTTAAGCAATTGGGAAAGGCCTACAACCTCTTGAAATCCACATGGAGTTGGCTAGGTGTAGAAATGGAAACAATGTGTCCATATAGGTGATATCAACAAGTTAGAGACGAAGGTCTATAGATTATATGTCACCGTAGGGATTACCCTGAGAAAGAACCCTTAGTATTTGAGACCTAATTTGTCCTAAGAGACAACATGTGCTTTAAAAGGACCAAATGAAGCGTAATGGTCATTGGTTTCACATAGCCGGACTCATCTATTTCGGGATTGAGGTGCAGTTGCTGTAATCAAGCTTTAATAACCAATTAACTATGAAATGCTTGGAGAGACAGAAGAGAAAAAGGAAGCTCCACTCAGTTGGCTAGGAAGTGATCACATAACCACATATATAAGCCACGGGTACTTCATGGTGCATGTTAGGCAATTGGAAAGAGCGTTCACTGATAAACAGAACTTACTTATGAAGAAATAGTTAACAGAAAGGAGTAAGCTATATCCCTTGTCCTTTTCTCATACTTTATTTTGGATCTAGAGGTCGTCTTTTTTTTTTTTGGTTTGAGGGGGAGAGGGGGGGGGGAGTAGATTGGTTAGTGGGTGATGAAAAAAGGATATGAAGCCAATGGACATCTAATAGATGCACCAACATCTTAAAGGAGTAATTGCGAATCTGTATTCTCCTTGGACAAATAGGCCAGCTCCAAGTGAAGGAGTAGACTATGCTTTTCATAATTTAGGGACAACCTAATCTGGGCAAAAAATGAGATAAGCTTCACGGCATTAGGTACTACAAAACATTTCAGCAGAAAAGAAGTCAAAGGAGGATACACTGAACAAGTGACGAAGCTACCGGTGAGCTAGAAACTTAAGCAAGACCATAAATCACATCAGCCAAAAACAGTTGAACAGAACCTAGTGAAAGCACAGCCTGTAGATTGTGAAAACCCAATAAACAACGCTTCGTGGATTTTACAAGGTTCATTTGTAAGATTCGCACAGATTTACGACTATGCCAAATTTCTAACCTTATTAGGAAAGGCATGTCACATCACATTACGCAATAACGCAAAGAAATTAATATCAAGATCAACTGTAATAAATATCTGCAAGAAGTTTCTTAGCAACGCAACAAAAATAACTTACTTATCTTGTATTGCATACATATTTAAATAAGATGAACTACTGGTTAGATAGAGGTCACTGACATTTCTATGCGCAATTATATGTTGTTTAATGAATCGAACTTCTTATTTTCTAAATCAATAACAAACCTTTTAAAGTGGATCTTCTTCTTTTGTTTGTATGGTGTGAAATTTATTCTTTTTACTATCATGGTGACTTTCAGCATAAATGAAAAAGAACTTTTTTATAAAGTAAGTAATTCTTTTAATATTATACAAGCCATACACAAAAAAAAGTAGTGAAAAAAAACAATAATATGGTTCTCATCTAATCAAACTTGTCATACGGTCACTTATTTCATAGGAATAATAGAAATGGACTTAAGATACAAATAATAATTGGCACTCATACCAGTGAAGATAATTCATGGAGTAAAAGCAGTGGTCTTCAAAATGCCAGCAGAATGAAGAGAATAGCATTCCAATATACAGCCAAGGCACCATAACACCAGCAATGCTGTGATGTACAGCTCGAAGCATCGAACCTGGCAACTTGGGTAAGTTATTGAGATTCCATGGGCTAGCACTATATTCATCCCATGTACCTTGTTCAACTGATGATAGTTTTTCGTCGGTTACACGCGGAAATCCGCTACCATAGATGGAAGTATCCAAGTCACTGCCATACTTCACCTCAACCTCCCCAGCTGATCCCTCCACAATTTCCCAGAACTTCTTTTCTAATTCCACTTGTGAAATAGATGTGGAACCAAACCATTTTTTCCTGGCACGATCAGCAATGCGCCTAAATGTGTCCAAAGTTAAGTCTCTACCGGGTGCAAAACCGAAGCTATCCTTTTCAGAATTCAAGCATTGCAAGCAATACCAATTTCCAGGTGGAATTTGTTTCAGAGGTGGTGATAAACAGTAAATATGCCACCCTTTATTGCACCGATCACAGAGAAGCATCACCTCCCCGTGCAATCCACTTTTGCATTGTTCACATATTTGATCGTGTTCTTCCTCCTTCGTCTTACACGTTTCAGTTAGATCACACTCACTATTCTTTCTCCTTCTCTTAGAACTCGAGAATTGGGAGTCTGACTCCCTTTTTCTCTCACTTCCATTTCCTCTCCTGTAACTTTTATTTCTCATCTTATTTAACTTATTATAGTACTCTTCATAATCACACAAATGTTCCAGGTACAACTGACATAGTACATGCTTGGCACACTCCGAAATCTTCCCAGCAGGCCGTACGAACCTAAAAACGTCGCCCCACTTCTTTTCCTTCGCTACTTTATCGTACCCTCCGAGCCGCTTGACAGAATTAAACAACTTACACAAATTAAGCTCCTCCCCCTCAAACACAACACGTTTCTTCGATGCCTTCTTCCCACAATGGTCCTCTAAGAACCTATAGTACTCTAATTCAAAGGTCTTCGGATCGCAAGACGCGCACCGAGCCTGTAATTGATGAATCGCTTGCGTTTTCGTCGGAAATGTGAAGGCATTCATATCCAACGCAAAAGGGGGTTTCCAACTCTTAGGTGGGATAATTTTACAAATGCCATATTTCTCAGCCTCTGGTCTGATCTTGTAAATAAACTCTAAAGGGTCCTTAAATTCATCCTCGGTTGGATAATACACTGGCCCAGGTGGTATATTCAATAACCCAATTGGGGATGCACTTGTATTTTGCCCTAATTCTACAGCCCTAGGCCTCCCTCTCCCCATTATTAATGCAAGTACTAACTATATCATCAAGACAATCAATACCGAACTACAAAATCTGCATGCAAGATTCACATAAACATTCAAAATGTGTCTCAAATCACTATAAATTCAAGAATCTTGAAATTTAAAGGAAAATTTAAATATTAAAAATGAAATCTTTAACGTACCTTTGTGGAATAAAGAACATAAAAACCAAGGCTTGATAGATTCTTGACCCTCAATATATGTCTGCAAACATGTGTGTTTTTTGCGTTTAGATATCTCTTGTTTGGTTTTTAGTTGTAAAAAAACGGTGTTTCTCGTTAGTCTTGTTTTAGCTTTTTTATTTTTCTTTTTCCTTTTTCTTTTTCTTCCTTTTTCAAAGGTTAGTTCGTTTGCAGGTTTAATGAGAACTGAGATTTTATATAAAAAGGTCTCTAAATCAGAAAACTTACGACAATGTTAAGGAATCTCTTGGATTTGCGGAATCTACAGCGCGTGTGATGTCACGTGATTTAATTGTGAGGAATAAGGCTAGTGTAAAAATCTTATTTTAACGTGCTCACATAATTGTCTCTTAAGCATAATTAAGCGATATGTATTCTACTTTAATTTTATTTACTAAAATTAAATTAATTGATTTGGTGTCATTACACTATACGAATAAGTATTTATCATAAGAATAACAAAGGCTAAAGTGTATGGTCTACATGGTTCAATTTAAGTTATTTTTTAAAAAAACGTCTAACCAATTATGTTAATTTGCTAAATTAATAAACTTAACCAAATCATTATAACATTGATATTTTGATAATTCTAATTTTTTTCTCAATCATATTAAATCTACGCCAATGTGACAGTATTTATACATTAAAATTGAATCATTTTTGCACCTTGTATGTTTGAATTAATAGTTAATCGATTAATACTTCTCAATAAATGATTTTATGTCAACATAAATATAAAGCGACATATCTTATTTTTCTTTTATAAAATTAAACTATCTCACTCAATTATTATAGGTTGTTATACTAGATGGCTAAGCGAACAAAAAATAGCAAAGCTAGATCTGGAGTTTTAAGCTTCTTATGTGTGGCCTCTGTCTATCATATATGATAGGAAAGAAATACGAGACGATATCAAAGCTACAAAAAAGAGATAAGTCATAAAATCTAAGAGATTGTCCGGCAGCTACAAATCATATGACAACACAATCGACATTGGAGAAAGCTGTTAAATAGTTTGAATAGTTTTCCTATCTTTATGTAATACGCCAAAATGCCTACTCTTCGTAAATATAGATAAATAAGGAATAGTTTTGAAGAATTAGTTCGAGAGTCAAAAAGAATTAGTTGATGTACATAATTATACTTAGTTGAATAAATAATTTCACTTCAACCAATAAAAAAGACGTATACATGAATCAATCCAAATTATTTATGATCCAAGTTATTTTATATATACGTAAATAAAATATTTATTTTTAACTTGCTGTTTATTTTTAAAATAAAGATTATTATGAAGTTTCTCTCACCCCAAGGAATAACATATTTACTAAATGTGATGTAATGTAAAAGTAATGTTAGTCAAACTTTTAAGATCGCTTTAGTGGTTACTTAGTTTGCTCACATATGATTCTTTCTTTCTTTTTTCATTTAGAATAAGTTATTAATGGTTTATATCTTTAATTGTTACATATATTAAGCATAAATAATTAACGAAAATATTATTGGTCAGATTTTCGTCTTATTTCGTATACTTATTTAACCTTTTAGTTATAACCGATATAACTTTTTTCTATATAAAATTTATATGTTTAGTTCGATTTCGTTTTAATTTTTTGGTTTACCACCAAATAAAATCAAATATTACTTCAGTTTTCACCCACCAAGTCAAGTCAAACCACAAGTTGATCATTTAGTTTGATTTTAGTTCACCATTAAGTCAATGGAACAAGATTTTTGCGTGTTTACACGCTCTTGATAGGTGCGTGTGGCAAGTTACGATTGCGGTATAATTGTGGAAGAAACTGTCTAGGGCTTTTCGCTGATTGGCCCGTGGTTTTCTTGACCTAGAAGAAAAAACAGTGGGCTATAAAAGGCCCGGCCCATATGAAGTGTTTAGACTTGTCAGCCCTTTTGGGCCCAAGCACATGCAGTTTCACTAAGCTCTGAACTAACTATATGCCTCTACGCTAAAGGTAGCCGTTCTGAATTTTAATTTTTAAGGACAAAAATGTCCCGAATTGTTCTGAAGTTATAATTTTTTTAATTTAAAATTTCATGACAAAATAAATACTACTTATTAATCCCCGAATAGCATGTCTGAGAAACCGTTTAATAACATTTTTTTTATAATCCAGATATATTTGCATGTAACTCGATTGATAATAGTTCCTCCAAGAAGATGCAAATTCAAGATTTAAATTTAGTAGGTTTAACTTCTAAGATTTTCGGCGCATTAATCTGCGATTTTTCAGCAAAAAATCAGTAGTCTTCGGATCGACCCCTTCCACCAATCTTGGCATAAAGGGGACTTGCTACTTATAATGCTCGAGTAATGTGAATAAATAATCACGGATAAGGCTGAACCTTATGCATCACTACTCTATTTTGCAACTGATAGCTACACTCCTGGAAAATGTAGCAGTTTTCTGTGGTAACAATAATGCAATATCTACCTGAAAAAATACAGTAATTGCTGCAAATCACAGGATTTATTGCTCATTTTGAACAGGTTATCTTTTCAAGAATCTAACTCAGGAATGCTCGTCAGTGTGTGTGTGTGCGCGCTGTGTGGGAAAGCTAAGCAGAAACAAGTAATGCTGGTGGTTGCGGTAAGCCAAGGTTCATTTATTTCATCTTCGGGGCAAAATGTATGTCCCAGTGTATAAAAATGCTATTTGGAAGCAGATTGATCAGATCCAAGGGGACAACTACATATGACGTTTCATGCCATATGATACATGTTACAGATCTTAATCTAGCTAGATTATTTGTCTCATGATAGACAAAATTCGCAGATATAACTCTCAAAAAGAAATTGAGAAATCATTTACAACATATGAAAGGACTGAATTGAAATGCACTCTCAAACAACTTCAGTAGAGAAGCTCCTCAAAGACTGGATCCACGCTTCGTCCCCACTTCCCATGGTACAATTCCAGGAGTTTCTCAGCTGGTGTTACACCTATTAGTAGTAAATGACACAAGTCAAGTACAACAAACAGTTCAATTAAAATACCAAATAGCTCTAGCAGTATAAAGAATGTATTATCATTTTGACACCGTGTTGTATCCAGAAAACAAGCAAAGAGATACTAACACAAGTTCAAAAAAGATAATCTCTCAACTTACCTGTTCTGACTACCTCAGTTACTTCGTTCAAGAATCCCGTTTCCTTAAAGCCTCTTCTCTCCAAGCCTTCCTGAAGATCAAAAATCATACTAATAAGTTAGTAAACATGTAGAAATATGACAAGCCCTGGAGCATTAGAAGCTTTAACCCCACCTTTGCCAACTTGACAATATCTTGAGCAACATGCTTAAGCAATCCATCTCGAAATGGTGTCTTCAAACCGCTTGTTGGCACCTACCAAAACAGGTGATATTAATCATCTCCAATACTCTATATAAGTTCATAAACGACAAATTCTGAAGAACTGCAAATTATAACTTGATAAAAAACAAATGTGTGCTTTTCAGATGAAGAGTCCATGATACTTTGCCCCTCTTTGTTTTCGATGATTTTGCTTGTCCAAATGTTCATGCTTGAGAAAAGAGAGAACTGTAATGGGATATAGTACCTTATTCCTCAACATCTCTCTTTCTTCTGCAGTCCAATCAGACGTCATGTCCAAAACGGTTTGCAAAGACACCTCATCGTAGAGTATGCCCACCTGAAATTAACCCAAAAAAAAAGATTAACTAAGCTATCTGGTTCAAAGTAGCCCGTAAGAAACGTTGTAACAGTCCCAATAAACAGGAGAAAGAGAAAGAAGTTCCTCTCAGTGGGAGAGGAAGTGAGCACAACCAGAGGTGAGCAGGGATTTTAACTTTATGGGTTCTTGATTTTAGAACGACAACTTCAAGTGCTAATAACCGGGTTCTAAATTTAATATTTGTACGAAATTCTTAACATAAATATAGTGTTTGAGGAAAAGCTACTGGGTTCAGCCGAAACCATATCCGAACTTCTAGCTCTGCCTCTGAGCACAACCATATCCTATTCTCCCTTTCCCCGTTGCTTTTCCGATTGTTGGAAGTGGATGTGGTTAAGCAAACCCTTGCTGCAACTACTATTGTTTCTATCTCTAAGGTCACAGCGTAATACTAGCTTTCTTTCTTTTCTTTCTTGCTTTTTCCAGAAATCAACATCATGATCCCTAGAGCAATAGGTTCATACCCAGAATGCAGGCAATGCACACAACCTTCTCCAAGGTCCTCCATCGGCACCTCTCATTTCCAGATATCTTTTGAGTCTCACCTGATAAAGTTAACCCAAGTTAAAATTTTCATAAACTATAGATAGGCAAACCAACGGTAAAGGACATTTTCTACGATGAAGCTCGCATACCTCAGGAAATATTGTTGTGAGGTGATTCTCCCAATCATTAAGAGTAGGGTAGTCGCCAGGAATAGGTGGAAGTTTTCCATTCATGAAGTCCTGCAGCAATGTTGTTAAATAAGCACAAGCGAATGACATTTACAAATCTGTAATGTTGATAAAATAACTTACCCGGAAAGACATTCCAGCACAGTTAATATACTGCTTCTTCCGATAGACAAAATACATAGGGACGTCAAGTGCATAATCCACATACTGCTCAAACCTGTTCCCATCAGAACAGAAAGTGTTTGCTGTGACAATGAAGTTTAACCATGAAAGTTTTGGAGAAGACAAAGAATGAATTCATTAACACTAAATACCAAATTTTCATTTGATTCCTAACACATCATGTAACCCTGCTGAACAGACCTCAAACCAGTTTCGGGCAACACATTTCGAACTCCAGTAAATTTTATCCATTTCCCTAACCCAGCTCAACTATACAATGTAGGACAAGGTCATTCACAGTGAAACACATTTAACAAAAGGACCATGGGCTTAAGAGTACAAGGGTAAACATGCTTTCTTCTGACAAATCAAGAAGCCTTTTCAAAGATAACTATCCCAGAGCAGCCTTAGGTAACAACTATAGTGAAGGCACAATTCCAGCCAAAAATTATAATATGAACGCATAAATGCCTTTACTGAACCCAATTCAGCATGCTAAAAGAGTGAAGTCTATTGCTAGTAAACAGGAATGCTGCCTTCAAGTGGTCTCAAGTATTAAATAATTAGGCATCAGCGCGACATATGAGGTTAAATTTGTAAGGCTCTTTTGCAAGAGGTTAGTGATTCAATTCCTGACCTCCATACAGTGCTGTAATTTTAAACTTCAGGGCCACTGCTAGCGGAAGCTGTCAAAAGTTTTTACATGATTACCTTTATTAAGTCATTACCTGTTCATACTTTTACTTCTCAGATCACATATACTATTAGAAATCCTGAGGAAGCTTAAAATTTGAAGCAAACCATTAAAAGAAACACTTATAATGGTTTAGTTATCTTTATGAATCGGAAAGTAGAAGAATAGGCTGACTACCTTTTTTTAATAAGTCAAAAGGTTGAATTGTTTTTTTTTTTTTAAATCCATCAGGTTAGACATATAAGTAGATTAAGGGATTTCATCTTACAAATACTAAAGAAAAAATGTTAACGTGATTCCTAATGCCCCTCCCATTTGCACTCCTACAAAAATAAGAGAAGCTTACCCAAAAGAGTCATCAAAGACAAAGGGAAGCATCCCAGCGCGGTTATTATCTGTATCAGTCCAAATGTGGCTGGTGAAACAAAAAAAGAATTGTTACGTACAAGTCCCATTACATTCCTCAGAGAAACAAGAACTGTATTTTAATACACACACCTTCTCATGCTGAGATAACCATTAGGTTTTCCTTCGGTGAAAGGTGAATTTGCAAAGAGAGCTGTAGCAATCTGTTTCATTACATAGTTAGATTAAAATAGCTACATAACTTTCATGTAGAAATAGAAAGGACAAAGGTTCCATACAGGCTGCAAGGCAAGACCAGCACGAAACTTTCTGATCATGTCAGCTTCAGAACTGAAGTCCAGATTTACCTGTTCAACAACACATTTTTACATACTGGTTCAACTTAAAAATGCATGTTATCATGCAGGAAATGAATTGGAGCCCAGATACAAATCGGCAAAATGAAAGAGTAAAATATAGCGTTTGAGGTTGTACAGTGGTAAAGAGTCCAATAGCCAAGGTCAATAACATCCCGTCAACATGGAAAAGAAAAAAAGGGAGAGGAAAATAGAGCCATTCAACCTACCTGAACAGTGCATGTTCTAAACATCATATCCAGCCCAAGTGAGCCAACTTTGGGCATGTAGTTTCTCATAATCTCATATCTCCCCTGAGTCAAAGTACTTTGTCAGTGAGCCAGCTGATTGCAGATATCAGAGGTCAAACTATTGAAAAAAAAAGTTAAGACTAGATATATCTTTCAGAGCTAAAAGACCAGATGACAAAACACATAGCATTGAGGTGTGAGAAGCACAAGATGTTGTATAGAATATGAATAGCAGTAGATGGCGCAGACACTATTTTTAAATTACAGCTGCAAATCCAAATGACATACCATAGTTCTGGCTTTGTTAAAGTAAATAAGTAAAGAAAACAGAACATATGATAAAAGAAGCTAGTGGGGGGAGACTAGTTGCATTTCTAAATTGTGAATGTGCTGGATAAAAATGTAGGCAAGATCTCTTGATAATTTCCAATTATTGGAAAACACTTCCTAGATCTGGTCCTAGAATCGGGTTTACTATTCACTTACTGTCAACTCAAAGACAAAAATCCTTAGCTTTCTCTCGTTCTTTCTTCTTCATCCTTTTGTCGAGGAGCAGGGGTTTCCCAGATACACCCCAAACGCTGACACTCCTTAGCCACTATAAGAAGGTCCTTCATCCTTTTATTAAGTGCTTTGCTATTAATCTAAATTTGACTAATAAAGATGATGATGAATGATTAGCTCAAATGGAACTAATTACACTTTTACACCTTTACATACTTGTCCTCTGCTTCTTCTAAAGGATAAAATGTGGACAAGCAACATCTGATTGGAACAATATTTCATCTGTCTCTCCTGACCTCCTAGAGATATCAACGTTGATGAGACACTAGAAGATTCTCATTTTCATAATTAGAAGGAGGCGCAAAAAAAGAGATCTCTCTTCAAAAATAACTATGTGTTGTACGTCTGGGTAGAGGTTCGTCGGTGAAAAGATGAGGTGCAATAAAGCTATGAAATCAGAGAGTCTGAGCAGCAGGCTGCACTAGCTTTGTCGAATAGTTAATGAGCCATGAACTTGCAATAGAAACAGGCTTCTACTGCACTTGACATGCTGAACAGATATGTGAAAGGGTCATGCACAAACTTGTAAACATCTTTTCACTGTTAAAGTAGCAGTCTCAAAGGGATAAGATGCTAAGGTACCAGCACGCTGGACAAATTTTTTGGTTCAACATTGATCAGCATATTATTTTTACCTTCGGCATTACTGGTATATCTTTCAGCCCCCACTTTGGCTGGAATCCAGTTCCTAAGAATCCAATTCCCATTTCCTCTGCAACGGCTTTAACCTGTGCCAGTGAAAAACTTTTACAAATCAGCAAAACTTAAACTTCATCTGTGCAGCTTTTTCCTAGGGTTTTTTTTTTTTGGGTTTGGTTG
>MCJB01041521.1:171629-184589 GCA_002018475.1 Nicotiana obtusifolia | reverse complement strand
ACCCAACAATCCTTCATCCATACCATCAACCGACAAAACCCAATCCCTCCCACAAACAGCATCCACTGACCCATCCCCATCCACAACCACTACACCCACCAATAGTCATCAAATGCAAACCCGTGCCAAAGCTGGGATTGTCAAACCCAACCCTCGCTACAACCTAGCCGCAACCTCCACCATCTCACCGGTCCCCACAACCTACGTTAAAGCCCTGTCGGACCCTAACTGGCTACGTGCCATGAACGATGAATTTAGTGCCTTGCAGGTTAATAATACATGGGAATTAGTTCCAAGACCGATGGATAGACCGGTTATCCGCTCAATGTGGTTGTTCCGTCACAAGTTTAAATCTGATGGCACCTTGGATAGGTATAAGGCACGTCTTGTATGCAATGGCAAATCTCAGACTATTGGAATTGATTGCACAGAAACTTTTAGTCCTGTGGTGAAACCAGCGACCATTCTTACAGTTCTATCATTGGCGGTATCGAGGTCCTGGCCTATTCACCAACTTGATGTGAAAAATGCTTTCCTAAATGGCGACTTGCAGGAAACGGTCTTCATGAATCAACCTCCAGGTTTTGTTCACCCTCAGTTCCCTAACCATGTTTGTCGTCTCCGGAAATCCCTATATGGTTTAAAACAGGCACCAAGAGCGTGGTACTCACGGTTTTCTTCATTCATCACATCTCTGGGATTTCGAAGCAGCACGTGTGATACATCTCTATTCATTTATAAGAATGGGGAACAACTCGCCTATCTACTACTATATGTCGATGACATTGTCCTCACGGCTAACCAACCAGCTCTCCTCCACAGTATTATCTCCCGGCTTTCTAATGAATTCGCCATGACCAATCTAGGTCAGCTCCATCATTTCCTTGGCATCACGGTTACCCGAGACAATCAATCTCTGTTTCTCGGTCAGTCACAGTATGCCCGGGATATTCTACACCGGGCAAGTATGACGGCTTGTAAGCCCTGCCACACTCCTATTGATACCAACTCCAAGCTTAGTGCTACTGAAGGGGAATTATTATCAGATGGGTCTCTATACCGCAGCATAGCCGGGGCATTACAGTATCTTACAATTACTAGACCAGACATCTCTTATGCGGTTCAACAGATTTGCCTTTTCATGCACGCACCAAGAGAGCCACACCTTGCTTTCATGAAACGGGTCTTGAGATACATTCATGGCACTATAGATCTCGGTCTTCGGATTTCAGCATCTCCTGATCATACTTTGGTCGCCTACTCTGACGCCGACTGGGGGGGATGCCCGGATACTAGACGTTCTACATCAGGCTATTGCATATTTCTGGGAAACAATCTCATCTCTTGGTCGTCAAAACGACAACCTACCATATCCCGGTCCAGTGCTGAAGCCGAATATGGGGGGGTAGCAAATGCTGCAGCTGAAGCTACATGGATCCGTAATTTGCTTCTTGAGCTTCATGTTCCGGTCCTCAAAGCTACGGTAGTTTATTGTGACAACGTCTCAACCGTTTATTTGTCAGGCAACCCCGTGCAGCACCAGCGTACCAAACACGTAGAAATGGATATTCACTTTGTTCGGGAGAAAGTTCAGATCGGTCACATTCGAGTTCTTCATGTGCCGTCTTCATCACAGTATGCGGACATCTTTACTAAAGGACTCCCGAGATACGTATTTGACTCGTTTCGATCCAGCTTAAACGTTTCAGCCTACCCACGTTCAAGCTGAGGGGGACTATTAGGAGAATATATTTTATATTAGGAAAGTATATTCTATATTAGGAGAATATATTTTATATTAGGAAAGTATCTTTTATTATTTCATATCTTCCATTGATTTGATTTAGTTCCCATAATAATCCCTATAATTGTGCCTAAATTAGTGGTCTTTGATTTGTATTCTAGCACTATAAATAGAGATCATGTAAACCATTAAGAATCAATAAAGAAGATCATATTCCTTCACTATCTTGGGTGCAAGGCACTGGGGATGACACTGAATTTGGGTGCTATATTGGACGCTGGACATTGAGGATGGCACCCAAAATATACACACGTTAATACACACTTTTTGTGTTCGGTTCGAGTTGCATCAATGGCCAAAGAGGGTTTTGTGTGTAATGATATCTATACATATATACTGAATGAAGATTTTGATCATTGTTTGAGTGTAACGCAATTGCTAGTACTTGTCTTTTAATTATATGATATTCGAAATTTACTGTCTAAATTGATTTAAATTCGTGATATTTAAGACTTATTAGAAGGAGAATAACGCTTTATACTACGAGTCTCTCTATGTTAAAGAATCAAATTCCAGAGCTCTTATTAAGGGATATTCATCACAAAATTAAAGGATTCATGAACGAGGACTATCCCAATCAGACTCTTCATTTTCAGTGAAAATATGAATTTTGAAATGTGAAAAATGAGTGAAATTGGAAAAACCTCATCCCAACTATGAAAAAAGAATAATTTGGTGACTTGGTGTGACAGATTTGACTAGCACTAGGTCAAAAAAAGAAGAAGAAAGTTCCAAAAATTAAATAAGTCTATCGGTAGAATTGCGTAGATCATTCTATGCTAATAAAATTTTTTGCATGTCTATTCCAATTTCCCCACAAAAAATCAAGATTTTTCTGTTTTTTTCTTGCTGCAAATGAATCCAAGCGGACAACAAAGTCTTAAGAACCACCTGGTGCCACGTTAACACATGCAACGTGTCGAATTCGTACTCCTTAGGATATGTTAAATATCGACCAGTATACATACCCGCGCGATGTACGTAAAATATTTATTATTTCCACACTAAATTCTAGTCGCAACAAATAATAGTTCAAAGAAGTGGTCCTAGAATGAAAATTTACTCAATTTATGAATTTCTATTTGCTAACATTCTCTCACAGTCATTTATCTAATTACAGTAAATGTAACTTTTAATAACAGAGACTGACACTATATATTTATATTTAGCATCAATTTTGTTATTATTTTTATATCATCATCTTGATTTACATTATCATTCATAATGAGAATAAAACTTTTCACATGTTTTTGTGGTTTTGATATACTATTTTATTATTTTCTTTGTGTGGCTATTTCATCATTAGTTTATGTTATGACTAGTAGCTCAAATAGTTAAAACACCAATTCTATTAGAATCACGATATAATATATAATGATTAATCACATCTTGACCCTCTGTATTTTTTATCAACGTGCCAATAAAAGATCCAAACTTTCAAAAGTAATTCTCGTCCTTCAATTGTATTCAATGTGCATATAAGCATAGTTAAAATTTTATATCACAAATGCTTCAATTGTATTCAATGTTACCTTCTGTTTTTCTTCTTTTAATTATTAGTAATATTTACTATTTATTAGTTTATGTTGCATATACTAATACAATGAATACAATATTTTTGAAAATGTTGATCTATATATCGATGTATATATAAAAACAAAGGCATATATGTAATCATAATAGTAATGTATCATCAGAAATAAAATCATAATAGTCATGCATATAAGTTAGCATACCAAAGAAGAAGAAAAATGCAAACAATTATTACTTCTGCTATTTGCTAGCACAAAGCTATAAAAAAACACAGAATTTAATTGATTCATTCTCAAAAAAATACCTACACGTAACTGAATTATATATAAAAATTTAATTAAAGATACCTATAGTAATATATATTGTGCCCAAATAAGGTCGGAAACAAAGCTTGTCAATTAAATAAAGAATTATTATTTCAATTTAAATTTAATGCGTAAGATACAAAACGAAAATTTAATTGATTCTTTCTCAAAAAAGGATACCTACCATAACTGAATTATTCACAACAATTTAATTAATGATACATATAGTAATATATATTGTACCCAAATAAGGTCAGGATACAGAGCTTGATCAATCAAAGAAAACTTCATCAATCTTTAATTGATTAGTCAACAGACATTCCTACCATAATTATATATATAAATTAATACATTGAATATACACAGTTATACACATATTATATACAAATTATAGTATATATATATATATATATATTCTCCGGCCATTTTTAATTTAAGAAATGGGTTAATTCTTCATTTTATGTTATACAGAGCAAGCCCATCTAACACATGTTGGGCCGATAAAATAACATGGGTTTGAGCATGGGCTCAAGTGCTCAACTAAAGCCAGCCCAACCAAGCTATTTCAGCTTCACAAGTCTGTTACTCCACACCAATTCCGGGGATGGCGACGGTGACGGCGCGGCGGCAGTTTCTTTAGTTGAGTTTCTCTATCTTCAGTTATTATTGAAAAGACTGAAACTTTGTAGTAGAAAATAATGGGTAAGAGAAGAGCAAAAAAGAAAGGAGGTGGTACAACATCTGGGTCAATTACATTGAGAGAAGAGCTAAGTGGGAAGAAGAAACAAAGCCATGTAAATGCAAAATCAATGCTTAAATTGGAACATATAAAGAATCTTGCTACCTGGGCTAGCGGTGAAGCTTCCATACATTCACTTGGTGCATTCTTTGGTCAGAGATTAGCTGCTTCAGCTGAATCCTTGGCTGTTCCTCCTGATCCCTCATTGTTTACTTGTCAAAGGTCTGCTCACTTTTTGAACTCTTTAAGCATTCTTGAATTATTTTACCTGGTTTAGAGACTTGTTTCGAAGGGGAGCCTTTGGTCGTAACGGGTAAAGTTGCTGCCCGGTTCAAGCCGCAAAAAAAACCTATTGCAAAAATGCAAGGTAAGGCTATGTACAATAGATCCTTGTTTGGACCCCACTCCTGAGGGGAGCTTAGTGCACCAGACTGCCTTTTTAGAGACCTGTTTTGATTATGTGAGGGCTAAAAAATTGGACCTTGGTTCACTGTGATGAAAGTGTTATTTGAACTGTGGTAGCTTATGTGTTGTGTAATTTGAATTGGGAATTAGCATGGACTAACTATGCTCACCTGAAGGGCAGAGGCTGTAGCGGTTGCGGGTTTTCCTGGGGTTCCAAAAAAAAAAACTAGGCTTAATTGAGCTCGGCATAGCTGGTTCTAAACCCAATTAAAAAAACAAGGTTGCAGTAGGTTGGCAGCTAGTGTGAAGATAGTCTTTACTCTTTAGTATGATGAATCTATTGTTATTGAATTGGCCTGGATAGAGCAAATTGGATAGGAGATTGTGATTCATACAACAGATTCCGTCTAGTTTGGTATTGAGGCATAGTTGATTGATGTTGAATTAAATAGATTAGTAACTGACCTCGATTGCTGTTTGTTATTGTAGTCATTTTCTTCTCAATCAGAGAGATAATCAGTTTGATTTTTGACTTTATAAGTAATGATTTGGTTTTTCCTGTGAAAAGTTGGTTATAGACATTTCAACTATGTTAGTTTTGGGACTTGCTATTCTGCTTGATTTATTCTAGATATTCTTGTAGCTAACTGAATTTCTATGTCATTTTGTTATTCTATGATTGAGCTTAAAGCGTAATAAAATGTATGGACCAACTTTTCTGCATATTTTCCCATTAGATTTCTACACATTCATATGATGGCTAACATTAAGCTTATCCAGAAAATCAGAAAAGAGAAAGAACAAGGTCAGCATTCTGTTGACCTTGTCTAACTGTGAACTGATGTAAGAATTTTACACTGGTTTGGGAAATAGAGAAAGAATCAGATTCCCACTGAATCCTTGATTGTACTTACGTCTTGGCCTTTAATGACTTATATCAACAGAGGCGAATCTAGGATTTAAATTCTACGGGTTCAATATTTAAGGTTCTTAGTATTGAACCTATTATATTCTTAAAGTTATGGCTTCAGACCCACTATGTATTGCAATTTTAATGAATTTTTACACTAAGTTTATAGTCCGCGTCAAAAGTACCGGGTTCAGATTAACCCAGTACTATAACACTACATATGCCTCTGCTCTTCTACAAAGGTGGCATAACTGAGACACATTAGAATGATAGTTTGGAGTAGTTTTGTTCATGCAGATCCTTAACTGGTTTGTGTATATGCTCTCTCACTTTGCTCAATAAATTATTTTTTATCACAGTATGTTTAAATTCTTGTCACACTTTGACATCCTTTTCTTTTATGAAGTACTTTGAGATCATTAATTATAATATTATGTTCTTTATCTAATATGGATGGAGACTTGTTAAGTCTCAATAGTGCTGCGAGACTCTAAATAAAATTTAGAAGAGCTAGAAATTTCATTTGTTATGCCTTTTAATTTCTGGGATAGGACAAAATTGATGGATGAGGAAGAATACAAATGTGGCGGACATCTCCCAACAGTAATAAGTTTTTATGTTACACTATATGCCCGTCAGGTAGTTTATTGAACTACATAATTCCGTCTATCCACGGTGTAAACACTGATAGTAACAGCATACCTCATACCAATGCCTTTACTCCTTTCTGTAATCACTTTGCGCCAATCATCTTGTTACTTTATAATCCCTGTTCGTAAAGCAAGTATTTGGTCCAATAGTTACTGTGGCGTGGTATCAATGAAAGATACATTTCTATAATAACTTTTTTGTTTAGTACCCAAGAGTGTTGCCTAGCGGAGCAAAACCAATGGAGACAAAAGGCACTAGGTGATTTCTTCACATCTACTTGAGTTTTGGTGGCCAAAGCCGTCTGGTACTTGTGCTGGTGGGAGGTAGCAGGTACCTCTTGAAATAATCAAGATACTCAAAAGCTGACCCTAACACCCATTTTATAATTATTTTTGTTTCAATTCCTCTGAAAGCTGGTTATGTTTGAGTTCAAGATGCAATAAGGGCAGATTTTTACGATAACTGTTTGAATGAGCCATTGCTGACTTTTCACCCCCTTTTTTATGAGAAGATTGAGGCTTGCATACTAACTTGTATTTGCTATTCCGCAGGTGTGAATCTATCCTTCAGTCTGGCTGTAATTGTTCAGTACGGATCGAGAAGAACAAAAGAAAGGGACGAAATAGACGCAAGAAACCTGGTATTCCCTCGAAGAACTATGTTGTCTATGAGTGCCATTTCTGTTCACATCGTAATCTTAAGAGAGGAACCCCGAGTGGCTATATGAAAGACCTATATCCTGCCAAAACAACAACTTCAAGATTTGACCCTACTAAATCGGCAACCCGAAAGACTGAACAGTTGGATATGGTAGTGTCTAGTATCGATAAGGCAAGAGTTGACCCTACTGAATCAGCAACGCAAAAATCTGAACAGCTGGATACGTTAGAGGCTAATATCGATGAGACAAGAGTTGACCCTACTGAATCAGCAACCCAAAAGTCTGAACAGTCTGTTACTTCGGTGGCTAGTACCAATAGAGATAATAATGCAGATGTAATGATTTCATCCGAAATAGTTGGAGATGATCCTACCGCTGGTCCTGCAACTCCATTGTCGACAGCAACAGTTACTTCTTTGTTGGATTCTAAGAGTAAGAAAAGAAATAGAACAGGGTTCAAGAAAAAAGTTGAACCTCAGGATGGTTCATCCGCGACAGATGCTGAGAAATCTGTCCCAATATCCAGTAAGAGAAAGAGGAAGTCTTGGACTAGTTTGAAGGAAATTGCTGAAAGTGAGGGTAGCAATAGCAGAAAGTTCTCCAACATATCTGTTCCATTTGTTCTTTGATGGTAATTAACTTTTTTTTTGTTTGTTCAGAACCCTTTAGTGTTGATATATCCATATTCCTTTAACAGAAATCTCATTTCTATGTTATGCGAAGGGGAGCAAATCGGAGCAATGGTAAAGTTGTCTCCATGTGACCTATAGGTCCCGGATTTGAGTCGTGGAAGCAGCCACTAATGCTTGCATTATGATAGGCTATCTACATCTTCACACCCTTAGGGGTGCGGTCCTTCCCCGGACCCTGCGTGAATGCGGGATGCTTTGTGCACCGAACTACTCTTTTATGTTGTATGGGAGTATCACAATATCTCCTTAAACTAAAATGTAATTGAGAACACAGGGAATAGGATTTGATGATCCGAAAAGAAAAGCTTGTTCTATTGTAAAATTTAGAGTGTGAGAATATTCCCTTTTCTTAAAGTGTAAAAAAAAGAGAGCATTGTTTGTTATTGAGATATTATTGATCTTATATTAGTGACTTATTCAATTAAATAATAATATTCTCTATTTTCTGATTTATTTTTTTGTTGAATACTTTTCAAAAGCTCCTCTTGAAATTACATTAAAGTTTCGACTCTTCTTTTGAGTTTTGAGTAACCGATATATTTTCTAATTAGCATGCCTAAGTGGGCGTTTGGACATTAATATTGTAGGATTCCCAAAAGAAAGTAGAAAAAAAATTTCAAGTTACAAGAGCAGTGGAAATTAGAGTTGTGTTTGGACATGAGTATAAATTGGAGTTGTTTTTAAATTTTGCCGAATGATTTGGAATGAAAATCGTCAAAAATAATTTTTTGGAGTTTTTCAAATTTCGGAATTCAACTTTAAGTTGGATTTTGAATTTTCATGGCCAAGTAATAGTTTTAGAAAAAAAAATTAAAGGAAAAGAAGAATTTTCTTATGGCCAAACGTGCCCAAAATTTCCATTTCCATTTTACTTGGGGAAAAGGTTCAAGTTTACCCTTCTACTTTTGGATATTGTCTGCATTTAACCTCCGTTATATTATTCGGTCAAATTTACACTTATCGTTACACTATCCGGGCAAATTTATCCCTATCATCAGTAAACTTTTAGAAATTACTTTTCAGCCCGTTAGGTAACCCAAATCTCCCAAATCTCTTTTATTTAAATCACTTGTTCTACTTCTTGATCCACCATTTTCAGAAATTACTATTAATGTGAATGCTAAAGGTACTAAACTATACAAATTTTCATGGATATTTTGTAATTACCATTACACCTATTTCTCTTCTTGTGATAATGGTTGGAATTGATTTAAAATGTTTTCAATTTTCCAACCATATGCACACCACAAAATTTTATGAATCTATTTGTTATGTATTTTATGCTGCCGCTCATCATATATGTATATGTACATTCGAATATATTTTGTAATTGTCTAGTTAGTATTCAGCCGACTAACTAAAGAGTGCACAATGCGCATGCATTTGATTAAAGCAAAGTTGAATTCGACAATGCAAAGTCTTCAAGGAACTTTAACTTATATCACTAATACTTGCAAAGTCTCCATACCTTTTGTGGAATTAATTCATTAAAGCCGGGATGTTATAAATAATTTGAAATTTAGACAAGCTGTCTAATTTGGATTCTTTAATTAACTATACTTCTTTTACTAACTGCTGTATTATTTTAATATTTCTTTCTCTTATTTCTTTTTTCCAATTAAGAAAAGTTGGTAAATATCAACTATTTTGAAAATAGTGGATGAAGAAGAAGAATAAATGACTTAACTAAAATGATTTGAGAGATTATGGGTCACTTAACGAACTGGAAGGTAATTTTTAAAAAATTACTGATGATAGAGATAAATTTGATCGAACAGTATAATAATAGGGGTAAATTTAATCGAATAGTACGAGAATTAAATATAGACAATATTAACTGCATATGGCTAAATTTGGACCTTTTCCCTTTTGCTTTAACTGTTGCTTTCTATCAGCCACAACTATCAAGTACTTTTTCCTTTTTCACGAAGTTGTGTCCTTTTCTATTTCTTATAATTTTTAACATACTAAATTTTGTAGGGACTTGAAGTTAACGCCTCATTAACTTGGCCTTTCCGCTGCCCTTGCACAAATTTTTATACTACCTTCGATTTACTTTAATTGATTTTTTTAGTTGTTCGCACACATATTAAAAATTTTATATTTTAATATTAAATAATAATAAAATAATCATATTAATCTTAATTTATTCATTGAAAATATAATAAACACCTCCTAGACTAAAGAGGGCAGCTTAAAAAATAAAATTCTTTTTTGATATACGAAAAAGTCAAATATAATAGACCACAAAAAAAGATTAAAAATAAATTAAAGTGGACCGAAGGGCATAGTAGGAAAAATAATTCTTAAAATTTAATAGGAACTTATTGGACTCCCCAATCATATATTTTAGAAATGGTTAGAATATTTTCATAGTCTTATGAAAGTGAGAAGTTCAGAATTAGTTTGATTTATAATTGTTATAGAAAATTAATTATAGTTTAAATATTAGTTAAAATATAATTACTTATTGGATTAATATTTGAACAAGAATATTCAATTTAAAAGAGCGCAAAGACTTGCTTCTTCAACTTTTTCGCTTTTTTCATACTCCATCGAGAGCTAGAATTAAAATAATAAGATTGTATTTTGTTTGAGTTCTATTATTTTTCTCTTGAAATTCATATACAGAATATCTTGTATGAGTTCCAATATATTAATTTGGAGTAATAACATAATATACTGGAATTTAATAAAGTTCGAATATTTTGAGCTAAAGTTTTATATTATGCTAGACGGTATTTCAGCTAAATATATTTTTATCTAAATTTTATTTATATTAAATAGTGACTATTGTTCAGTAATATGCAAATTGGTCAGCCCACGCTATTTTGACCATTTTAAAGGCGGTAATGTCAAATACACAGAATCTCAAATTGATGATTTCTTGGTACAGTTATAAGTAGTACTAGTAGATTCCTTTTTCTCTCATTCACACTCTCGGTATTCGACATTTGTGACTTGTTGCTTGATTCACGCACCACCTCACCGTAAAGCAAGCAAAAATGGGAAACCGGCGGTTAGCGGTGGTAGCGATAAGCGACGACGAGGACGACGACGACAAGTTGCCGCTATCGCGTGTAACACGCGCTTCCAGCAATGGCGAAGATAAAGCGAATAGTCAAAGGAAGCGTAAGAAAGTAAGGCTCGACGAAGAAGAAGAAGAAGAAGAAAAGCCACAGGAGGAAGAAGAGGAAGCGAATAATGTTGATGAAAGTAGAGATAAGAGGAAGAAGAAGAGGAAAGTGCCGGAAAATGAGGAGGAGGAGGAGAGGGGCAGGGGGAAGAGGAATAAGAAGAAGAAATTTGACGAAGAACCGGAGCTTGAATCGGAACCTGAACCGGTTGAACAGGAGGAGGAGGAGGGAGAAGAAGAACAGCTGGAAGATGCTAAGCCTATTGGTGAGGTAATTAGGGTTACTGGAAAAGGTAAAGGGAGGAGAAACCATTATGAGTCCTTCGAGTACGATGGAAATCGCTATGAACTTGTGAGTTTTCATTCCTTTGCTTTATTTCATCGAAAAATGCTTCCGAAATGTTATTTATTGAAATGTTGTTTGTGTTTTGGAAAAATTACGGCTTTTCCCCATGACTTGTAGCTGAAATTAGGGTTTGAAAAATGTTATTTATCACTCATAGGTTGCATTTGGAATGATAGAAATTGGAAAGTGCATTACCTCGACTAGTCCACCAGACCTGCCCACCAGCACAGATAGTCTGCCTGCCAAGGCTTAGGCGATGGGAAGAAACTCCTAGTAGTGTTTAGGATAATATATCCCCTTTTCTGATGCTTATTAGGGGAAGTCATATTCCTTCACAAATATACAAACTAGTACTCCTTATTGCTAGCTTCAACCAACACTACATTTTTCTCAACTTTTGATACAAAAAAATATTATCAAAACACTATCCTCCTACCATTTCTTTCACCTTGTAAGAACTGTTATATGTCATCTGCTTTTGTACCTGACTTGACATTGGAAAATAATCTAGAAAATGATTTCTGATAGAACACTTTCCATGAAAATTATTTTCTTTGGTGAACATTCATCCATAATGTTTGAAGGAGGCGATTTCATGGGTCCACTCTGCTTCTTAGTCTCTGGTTTTTTGGTTTATTCATAAAGTTTAATGGGGTATCACGATATAGGAAATGGGTTTCTGGATGCTCTTTACTTCAACATCAGAAAATACTGCAAACAGCTAGTTTAGATTTGGATTCACTTTAATTTAATGAGTATCATCGGTAATGGCTACTTTGTAAGGAGTTGGAGAAATGAGAGGGCTGATAAATCTGAATTAGTATCTCTCCTGGTAGAAGTGTATCACTATGACTTGAATATAGTGGAAGAGGCTTGGTTTGGTGTGCCTGGATGTTGGTATCAGAGCTGAGGAGATTTTGTGCAATCAATATCAACTCTAGCTTTTTTCTTCCATGAAATTTTGCTTGGCTGTTTCATCCCCTTTGAACAGTATTATCTGTAATTGCATTGGCTAGGAACTTTGTTAAGTGTGTTATAGCTACTGTTCTCCTGTGTGGTTGCTCCTATTACTAACTTTTGTTCTTCTACAGGAGGATCCCGTGCTCTTGGTTCCAGAAGCAAAAAATCAGAAGCCTTATGTGGCGATTATCAAGGTAATTCTTTTTCAGGAAGATACATGATTCTTTTGGAAATTAAATAGATTCACAATTATGCGAATGCATATGTTATTTCCCAGTCAATTATGAGGAATCAGGTCAGTTGCAGTATTAGTTTGCTTGTAGCATGCAAACTAAGCTTATATGTTAGGTATTTCTCTTTTCTGCTGCGAAATTTGGGCACTCAATTTGACCTGGACCTTAACTCCATTTCGCCTCATCTAGTGCACCAACAGAGAATATTTTCTATTTGGTGGTGCTGAAAGTCTGAGTTAAACTCCTTGAGTTGGGAGTACAAAAGGGAAGGGAAGAAAACAGAGGCAAAGCATTATATTGTAGCGTAAGAAGGAAAGAGCAGAAGAACAATAACTAGTCTAGAAAAAGATAATAGTTGCTCTCACCTAAATACTGCCATCTATTTAAAGTTGGGGTGAAAAGAGGAGGTAATTGCTGGAAGGTAAGTGTTTCCTTTGATTGGTAGGTAATGGAGGAGGAACTGAAGTGAAAGTGGAACATATGCATCAATGCCACATTCGCGTTTCATGTCTTCTAAATTTGACAGAAAGGAAGGTTGTTGAACCCTTATAATGTTTAGACATGGAAACATGCAGGTTCCTTTTT
>MCJB01041521.1:151293-171481 GCA_002018475.1 Nicotiana obtusifolia | reverse complement strand
GAGGTTAAATGAATCAAAAGTGGGAGGAAAACTTGCTTGAGTTTCGCTCTGACTTTTGATTCATTTAACCTCTAGATTTTTGGCTTAGCAAGTAATTTAGGAATAGAGGGAAGACAACATGTCAGGAGGCTCTGTTAAGATTCTGCCCTCAGATAGTTCTAAATAAGCAGTCTGTTTCTTGGAGAATCGATTATCCATGTGAGCATATCTTTTGTTTGGTAAAAAGTGATCAGTATTTTATCTGCAGCATCTTGAATTATTTTTCTAGTTTTGGCATGAAATTCTCGCTAATGTTTGCTTCTCTGAATGTTAATGTATTGTGGTAATCACGTCTACTCTCTTTTCTGGATTTTCCCCCTAATAGGATATTACTCAGACCAAGGATGGGAACATGATGGTCACAGGGCAGTGGTTTTACAGACCTGAGGAAGCTCAAAGAAGAAATGGTGGAAATTGGCAATCACGAGACACGAGGGAATTATTCTATAGTTTTCATAGGGACGAAGTTCCCGCAGAGTCAGTCATGCACAAGTGTGTGGTGCACTTCATACCGTTAAACAAGCAGATTCCAGGCCGCAAAGAGCATCCTGGTTTTATTGTTCAAAAGGTATATGACACTGAGCAGATGAAGCTTTTCAAGTTAACAGACAAGGATTATGAAGATACCAAACAGCAGGAAATTGATCTGCTTGTTCAGAAGACTATTGCACGAGTTGGGCATCTTCCTGACATTGAAATTGAGGATAATTTTGCAGCTCCTGTTAGTCAGGAAGACCAATTGAGGAGTAAACGACTTTTGAGGAAGAAGAGCATGACGCCTTTGGATGTCACCAGAGAAGATGAAGCACCAACTAGATTTGGTCAATCTAAAGCAGAAACTCCAGGCAGTTGTCCCAATAATTCATCAGAATACTTCCTCATCCTTTCAAACTTCAATGTCCTAACTGGTGAAACACAGCGTGACAAATGGCTGGAAAAACTGCTGCAGTCAATTCAGTTTTTGTGCAATCCTGTGGATAATGCACAAAATGATGGTAAAGAAAAAGGGGGCTCAGATGTTACTGACCTTACTGGTAATGCCGGTTCTGCAAAGCATGTGAATGAGTCTCTAGACGATGGTTCCAATGTAAGAATTCACTTTCCAATGATTTTGATGATTGACAGAATTTATGTATAGAATGCTAGTCTCTATTCAGATTTTCCTTGAAATGTTTGTTCTCTTGGATTATTTTCAGGGTGATAAGTTTCGATGGCCAGACAGTGCTGTCCCTGCTGTAATCGCTCTGGAGAAAGCTGCACACGAGGCTCTCTCATATGATTTTCAGAAGTACAATCAGAAGATGAGGCAGTTAACATTCAATCTTAAGGTTAGTACCTTTTTTCTTTTGAGGAGATAGGGGTATGAGTCCGTGAGTTTATTTGATTTTCTTCTAATTTTCTATGTGAATATATTTCTACCTTCTAATTGTCCAATTTTCTCGATGTTGTTCTATTTCCAGAACACTTCTTCCTTATCAAAAACATTCCAGAACAGCTCACTCTTAGCACGACGTCTTCTGAATGGGGAGTTGGATCCCTCACAGATACTGAACATGTCCCCCAATGAGCTAAAGGTATGAGCCCAGGAAAAATAATTTTCTCAATTTGTCGATTAATTTTTTTGTTTTTTCGCTTCATATGCAAATATCCTAAAATGCTAGAAATAATAGTCTTTTTGTGTTTTGTTGATTTCTGGATGGGGTAGGTCTTGCTTTGGTGATCTTACTGACCGTTCTTGAATCCACCATGTGCTACCTAAATAGGTTTACCTGTAGTTCGTGAAATCTAAATATTGTTCTGGTGTGGATGAAGTAAAGCTAATTTTGGAAACCAAAATATGATTGAGCATTTTCACAAATAAATGCCCCTTGAGACCTTTTGGGAATTAAATATTGACTTACTTACCCCACAATCATCCCCCCCCCCCCCAAAAAAAAAAAAAAAAAAAGAGAATGGGGGGAAAAAGAGCTAGGAGAAGTCATACAAATGAAGAAGTTGAGAAATTACCTGTACACATTTTGGAATTTCATGCTCCTAAAATAAGCCAAAAGGGTGCTTGAAATGTGAAAGGAGTCTTCATTTCCTTCCCTGCAAGAAGAAACTAATTTAGGTTGCGTAGAAGACTGTACAAACCTGCATCATAGTTTGGTTTTGGTTTTAAGAATTTAAGAAAAGCAATTTCTTCTGCTTAATATTCATTTCTTTTGGTGGATGGTTCATTTGGATTTTTATCCACACTTGGCAAATACAAGATTGGTTTCTTGAGAAGAATGTCTGCCCTATAACGGACATTATAAGTTATTAATCTTTCTCTGAAAGACCTGTAGTTTCTTATTTCTGTTGTGGAATCTGAAAATTGTCCCAGCAGATTATGTTTTCCTTTATTTGATATTATTCTCCATTTCTATCTCAGGAAGGTCTAACAGCAGAAGAGATAGCAAGCAGGGAGCCCGAAGAGCCGGAGCCCGTACAGGTTTATACTATATTATTTTGTTCCTGAAGAAGCTTAGTTGCTATATTAAACAGTCATCTTCCTTTTTCTCTTTGTATGGAGGAAGATGTTATGGCCTAGTTAATGAAGTTCAAATTCCAACAAACAAGAAAAGCGTTAGGTGATCTTTTCTCATCAACCTAAGTTTTGGTGCGCAAGGTTAACCGGTACCTGTGATGGTGGGAGATAGCAGATATGTGGTGGAACAGCGTGGTGTGCTCAAACTTCCCTAGACACTACTTCTATGGCAAAAATTTATAGCCTAAGTAGGTGTCGAAATGACTCAAGCATTCAGCTCTGTTGGGCTCTAATACTAGATAAGTTTCAATATGAAACTGAGGTCGACTCAATGGAGTAAATGAATTCCGGCTTCATTTTGAGCTCAACTATATGCTTATTTGAAATTCTTTAAGAAATTCAATAAAAAAATTCATGCTTATATACTACTCTCTCTGTTTCAAATTAGATGAGGTACTTTCCTTTTTAGTCTGTTCCAAAGTAAAGGACACATTTCTATATTTGAAAATAATTCAACTTTAAACTCTTCGTTTTACCCATTTTACCCTTAATGAGAAGCTTTTATAACCACACAAATGTCATGGTCCCACAAAGCTTTTACCCCTTAAGCTTTAAACACCACAAGTTTCAAAAGTCTTCTTCCTTTTTCTTAAATTCCGTGCCGAGTCAAACTACCTCATCTAAATTGAAACGGAGTGAGTATTATTATTGCTCGTCCGCTAGATATGATGGTATTCGTGAAGCTACTTTGAAGAATTAGTCTCATGATAGGCATGCACTCAGAATATATTCAGTTAAAAACAAATAGCTTCAGGGCAATAATGTGTTCTGATGGAGATTTCGGTGAATAAAATCTTCCTTTCTGGTGAGGTCAGAGAATTGCTTATGTCGATACAGATGGGGCCAAATTTTCTTGCACCTAGTAGGTGCTCCTTTTGGGTATTGACGATGTTGGTAATTTTTCGGCGTTCAAGTCTTTAACCAGGATTTAGTTTGACATAGCAAACTTTAGTTTAGTATTTTGGTGATGGAGTTGGTAGTTGATTCTGATCGCCAGCTACATGTATCCATTTGAGATAAGACTATATGTGGTCGAATATTCTTCCCGTATTCAGGGAGGATGCTGCGCATGTTTTTGTTTTCTATAATGAAGTTGAATATAGCTTCTCAATGTACTGAAAGCCTTTTAATTCTGAAGAATTATCTTTTCATGGAAAAAGAGTTTTAGAAATTTGGCCATGATTAATTGGCAAAATTGATGTGATCATGTTATAAGACTGGGAAACATTTCAGTTCGACATATCTTATTGCTTGTTTCTATTCTTTTTGTGTGACAGATGACTGATGCTTTTTACAGAAAACTTTACACAGGTTGAGTATGTTGTTTCTTGTTGCTCACTTCTGATTGGTTTGTGGTACAGATGACTGATGCTCGTTGCAAAAGATGCACAGAGAAAAAAGTGCGGCTCATGGATATTATTCAGGCTGGACATGGAGACCGTTACCAGGTTTGTCCTTGGAGCTTTTTTCTGTTTGAGATAGACTTCTTCGTTGATATATCATGATTTTCTCTTTGGATATTTCTTGTCCTCTCTTATTATTATATTCATTTTCTTTTGGGGGGAGGGGATTGACACTGCTTATTATGGTAGCAATTCCTTGCCGCGCCCAAAACTTCAAATAGTTGATTGGATTTTGTTTATATGTTGATAGTGGTGGGGAAGATATTTAATATTATGTTCGATGTTGTGACAGTAAGTGATCTCTTATTGAATTCTTTTCTGTTCTCGGGGTTAAGTTAATTCCCCCATGTCATGTTAAGTGTAATTATCATGCAAGATGTTGAAGGGAATTACCTTGCATAAGGACCTTTTTGCCTGTCATGTCTCTTAGATTTTATGTTGTCACTTTGGAGTTTCTTGTATTTAAGAAGAAAAAAAAAAGACAGATTGAATATGGTGTAAGCGCCATCGGGAAACTTTTCTAATATAATCCGATGTACTTTTTAGCCGTTGCCGTGTCATCTACGATCTTCTTTGAATATTTTGGTTGCTGCACTGGCTGCCTCTTGTTTCTGTTTTATTTATTTTTTGGTTATCTCAGCTGGAGTGTATTGCTTGTGGCAATACTTGGTATGCTTCTAGAGACGAAGCTGCTAGCCTAACAATAGACGGACCAAATTTTACGAAGAGTGTAGGAACAGAACCGTTAGCAACTGCCAAGTTCGAAGACGTGGAGAAGAATTTAACAAGCCCTCGAAGAGCTGATAAAGGAGCTAGTGATGTTCTGAAGAAGACAACTGAAGCTTACATGCCAGTTCTTGACAGCCAGAGATCATTTAACAAGTCTAGGACTGAAGATAATACTACCACTAGCAATGCTGACTGACTCTTCTGCTAGTTTTTAGTTCACTTTAGGCATTACCATTTCCTGTAAATAGATACAGTACATACACACAGTTTTCCGGAGTCTCTTTTTGTAAGTATATTTACTCGATAGTGGTTCGTGTATACTGTATTCTTGGGGGTAGTAGAAAAATTTGTTAGTCTTGAGAGAAATTCAATTGTGACAACTTGGTATGGATTGTTCCGTTTCCAAGGACTGTACAACCTGCACACTTGTACGTGTAGGGTAAGGTTGATGTGTGTAATCTTACTGTATAGTTTCAGCTCTTTTCACCTAGAAATGAGGTGATTTATGTTTGTGAGTGTATTTTCTGTTCACGTGGAGTAGCAGCTGCCTTTACGTGCCTTACTGACTTGGTCCATCTTTTGAACATGCATTCATGCAATCTACGAGAACGTGCAATCAAGGAACGTGTAGGAAAAATAGACGAATTGGGAAGGAATCTTTATCTATAGACTATAGGTGATGGCAGCTGCGTACTCACCAAAGTTGAAAACTCTGACCTGTCCATAAATTTTCTTGACTTAACAAGTTGAGTGTCGTTGGAATTTTTCAGTTATAGGTAAACAGTGTTAAGTCTAAATGAACAGCAGTTGTAAGAAAGCGAGTTTAATTTCTGATATTAGGGTTTAAATTTGGTCTTGTTAATAATGATAGTTCACAAGGCACGAATGTTATTGAAACCATCTTAGACCTTTATGAGATGAAATTTCAGACAAGATACTGAGAAGTGCTACTCCAACAACAAACAATAATATCATAAATGCTGTTTCCTTTTTACCTTTTTACCTTAGTTTGTTCCTTCTTATCATTTCTCCTTACAGCAATTAATGTCTTTCTCTTATCTTTAATTTCAGTATTTTCCTCTCTGTTTTTCATTATAATAGTTACGGTGTTCGAGTCAAGTGTTCGGATCAGCTTTGGCGCACATCAATTAATTCTACGAGGTACTTGATATCTCCTACCACCATAAGTAATATTTAATTTTATCTATCATTGCTTGGAGACAAAAGAAGAAATCACTTAATATATTTGCTTGGCTGAAATTTAAAATTAAAAGATCGAAACTTTGTGGTTCTCAATTTATTTCATTGATCAGTTCGCCACATTATTGGATGCAGTATTTTCCTTTTTCCTTATTAACCCTTTTTTTGGAACAATAAAGTGGGACAAGTGTTTTTAGTATAGGGTTAGTGATGTCAATTTGAGTAAGAATAGTGAGTCGGCGGGTCATATGATACTTTTATTTCGATTTGACCGACCAATTTCAGATCCCTTCCTCCCGCCTGAAACCATATCACATGTACCCTGGAATTTACTCTTTTCTCCTTGCTCTTGCGCTCAACCCTCTAACTTTCTTTGACCAAATTACCCTCACACGTTTTCTCAAGATCTCTAACACAAGGGAGCACACAGACTAGAGAAAAAAGAAGGGTTAATAAGGAAAAAGGAAAATACTGCATCCAAAAATATGGTCAACTGATCAATGAAGTAAATTGAGAATCATAAAATTTTAGTCTTTTAATTTTAAATCTCAGCAGAGCAAATATGTCAAGTGATTTCTTTTTATCTGTCCAAGCAATGATGGATAAAACTAACTATTGCTTGTGGTGGTAGGAGGTATCAATTACCTCGTAGAATTAATTGATGTGCGCTTAAGCTAACCCGAACTCCGTAACTATTATAATGAAAAAAAGAAACGAAAATACTGAAATTAAAGATGAGAGAAAGACATTAATTGCAAAGAGTTTTTACGGCTAGGTAGAGGAGCACTATTATTCATCATGCCATACTAGGTAATGAAGTATACTGGACCACACTAATAGATTATATACAACTAACTATTTGAATTTTTTACCAAACAAAGTAGACACTTTTAACTTAAGTAGCACAACCAAAGTAGATGTCAATTCAGAGAAACAAGTATCAAATAACCTTATACTATTTTATTTAATTAATCTTTTCTAGACCATAGTATAGTATAGTAGTAGTGTAGATATAAAAAGGCTGAATTAAGAGAATTCATCCGAATTAGTAAACTAATAAAACACTTGAGCTACTATAGAGGTTGCCCATTTGTAGAACAATAAATTGTTCCATCCATGGAAAGTGTCCACCAAAGTACTTCCTAACCAAATCTTTATCAGTTTACCTGCAGTTGTCCCTGTCCCCATTAAAGTTTTTTGCTGGAAATTCACTTCAAAATAATGGTTGATAGTGAAATGAATGAATTGCTCAAAAAGTAATTATATCACTTTAATTATAATTAGTAATTCGTAGACTTTCGGTGTTATAATGTGATGCTCTCCGTTTGACTTATAGGTAAAGTTGAAGGAGTGTGAAGTGGAGTATTGGAGCAACGGTAAAATTGTTTCTATGTGACTTATAGGTTACGGGTTCGAGCAATGAAATCATCCACTAATACTTGTATTACAGTATTAGAGTAGGCTACCTATATCACACCCCTTGAGGTACTACCCTTCGTTGACCCTGCATGAATGCGAGATACTTCTGTAACGATCCGACCGGTCGTTTTGAGAATTAGCATCCCGTTCGGCGACTTAAGGTCTCGAGCAGCTTCGTATTATGTATTATGACTTGTGTATGTGGTCGAATTTGATTTTCGGATGTTCAGAATTAGTTGGAAGAATGAATTTCATGATTTGAAACTTTAAGTTGGAAGAATTGACTAAGTTGAACTTTTGTGCAGACAATTCCGGAATAGTATTTTGATGATTCCGCTAGCTTCGTATGGTGATTTTGGACTTAGGCGTGCGTCCGGATTTGGATTTGGAGGTTCGTAGAATAATTTGATGCATTTTGACAAAAATTAGAAAGTTGAAGTTTTGGAAGGTTGAGAGATTTGACCGGGAGTTGACTTTGTGGTTACCGGGCTCGAATTTTGGTTCCGAAAATTAGAATAGGTCTGTTTGTATCATTTATGACTTGTGTGAAAAATTTGAGGTTAATCGGAGTTGATTTGATAGGTTTCGGCATCGATTATAGAAGTTGGGATTTCTTAGTTTTCATTAGGCTTGAATTAGGGTGCGATTCGCTGAATTGATGCTGTTGGATGAGATTTGAGGCTTCGAGTAAGTTCATATTGTGTTTTAGGACTTGTTGGTATGTTTGATCGAGGTTCTTGGGCCTCGGGTGTGCTTTGGGTGAGTTTTGAACAAGTTTGGATATTTCGGCACTTTGATATGTTCTTGAGCAGTTGAAGTGCGGAGGGCACATTTTTGGAGTGCTGAGATAAAAGCCCATGTACGGCCGCAAACTCCCAAAGTGGGGAGGCAGTGGGAAATATATGGATCGCGATGGAAAAATCACGGACCGCAGAAGGGGAATCTGCATGTTTGATGGTCTGACTTTGGAAGCTTATATCTTTTAATCTATAAGGAATTTGGAGATTATCCAAAAATGAAAGTTGTAGCCCTTTGAGACTAGTTTCCAGAAAGTTAAACCATACATCACTGGATTTTTGTATCGAAAGTTATGATCAATTTACTGAATCTTGGTAGTGCAGTTGTTGCTGAAGTGAGGCCGCAAAATTTGGATCGCACCCGCGGAAGTTGAAAAGTGCGGACCACACAAAAAAATGCGCAGTCAGCAGTTTGGGAGACTAGACGTGGTACCATATAAACGATGGTTTCATCTCATTTTTCACTTTTGGACATAGAGAGTTTGGTTTGTGGTAATTTTTCGTAGATTTTTCAAAGAATTCATCGAGGTAAGTGATTCTAACTCGTTTTTGGCTATATTACACGAATCCATTGTTATTTTCATCATTTAATTAGTGATTTGAGTTGGAAATTTGGGGAAAATTGTGAAAACTTCTTATTAAATTTTGGGAATTTAAGGTCGAGTTGTGATCGGATGTGAGTAAATTTGGTATGGTTGGACTCGTATAGGAATGGGTGTTCGGATTTTATGAAATTTTATCCGGTTCCAAGATGCGGCCCCTGCATTGACTTTCGGGTTGAATTTTTAGTCTTAAATAAAAAGTTGACGTTTTATTATCCGAAATTATTTCTCACAAATTTTATTGATGTTATGAAATTGTTTTGGCTAGATTTGAGCCGTCCGGAGGTCGTTTCACTCGCGATCTACCGAGGTTAATCTTTATACTTACTGGGTAACGACCGTGCTGTACTCATACTAGTCTGCATATTTTTGTGCAGAGCCAGGTATTGGAGATATCGGACTCGGGCAGAGTTAGATTATTGATCGCAAGGATTCAAGGTAGAGCTGCTTGGTCGTAGTAGTCCGTTGGAGTTCTTTCTTTCCTTGTACTATCAGTTGTATATGAACATTATTGTATTTCGATTTTGAGTTCTTTCCATGTATTTAGTTAGAGTTCGTGACTCAATATTACCAGTTTTGGGATGTTGTATGAATAGTTTCGTTTTTATTGGTTTCTATACTTGTATTAAACTCTATTTAAAAAAAAATGGCTTAAAAATTTGTTATAGTAATCAGCTTACCTAGGCTAGAGACTAAGTGCCATCACGACGCCTGTGGTGGGATTTTAGATCATGACAACTTCGTGTACCAGGCTGTCCTTTCCTGCGAATGAAAACAAATTTTCAAGCCCAAGTACACTATAGACTACAATTGCTACCGCCAAATTCTACACTTTAGGGTCGTTTGGTTGGAAAACAAATTATCTCATGATTAATTATCTCGAAATTTATTATTCCGTCCTTCCATAAGGATAAAAAGATACTATAATACCGGGATAACTAATCTCGAGATTAATTATATTACGATTTTATTCCAATCAAACAAGGATAAATCATCTCAAATTTAATTTCCGGATTAATTATCCTTATTTCTCGTACCAAATCAACCCTTAGAACTATCTTTCACCATGGATGAACGTGGTTCAACGTACTAATTATGCTTACTATTCCAGAATAGTGACAACCTAATATGATTTTCTTTTCCAAATCAAAACTATATAGTATAATATCATTCACATTTTCAAGCTGATTTTTTCTATGCTATTTTTGGCCAGTGATTTCTTGTTAAATCAGTCTAAAATATGTAACAACACGATCTCAAATGATGAATTTACCAACTCGGGGTTCATGTTGTTTTTTTTATTGAGGGGCAAACTTGTCAAAATATATGCAAGAATCAAGGGTCATAATGTAATTACATCTTTGGAGGGATCTGAAATCTATTACATTCAATTCACCATATAAAAAAAGATTATTATAAATTGGGAATCAGTAATCACCTTGATCATAAGAATCCTGTCCCATATTATATTTGGACAAAATTATTAATTGTTATAGCAAGAAAGAGCCAAGAGAAAACAGTATCTGCTATTCCCAATAAAATAGCATAAGATATAAAAATCCTTGTGCAGTGATTCCTCCAATTAATAATTGGCCTGTCCCCTCCTTATTTTACCAAGATTACCCTTAAATCTAGATTCATTAGTCCTTTTTCTAAGGTTATTTATGGAAATGCACCATCTTGAATGTGCCTAAAAACAGTGTCCTAAAAAGTAACATCGAAGAAAGTGAAAGAAAGACCACACACTACAACAAAGAAAAACCAAAACTAGAGGCAAACTATAGAAACATAGAGTAAAAACACAGCATGAAAGCATATGATGATGAGTCAAAGTTACCTTTTTTTTAGTGGACATATAGAGCAGCTTGGCAGCTCTTTTGTCTCTCAACTCTCTTCTTCCTACTGTGTGTGCGAGAGAGAGAAAGAGAGTGTGTGTGAGTTTTACTCAGTACATTTGTTACCCCACTACCCCTTTTATTCAACCAGTCCCTATCTCTATAAGGCATGCTTTCTCTTTTCATTAATCTTTTTTTCTTGGTTGTGTTTATATTTCATTAACTCATTATATGGTCTAACTTTTGGTGGGTAGGTGTTAATTGCTGTTATTTTGAAGCCCATGTACTTTTCTTGATTTTAAGTACAAGAAACTGAATACTCTTTAAGACATGCAGTTTGGTTTGGAATCTTTTCTTTTACCCTTTTGGAGAATATATGAATATGAAATGTGTTTTCTTGGATGAGACTTTAAGCTCAAGAGAGTGTAAGAAATGATTGCTTCTACAAGCAGTTTGTTGGGTTTTTTCTTTGGCTTCACTTCTCTAAGATCAACTGGGGTATGTTAAATGGTAATGGACTGTTTTCAAGAGCAGTTGTTCCTTTTTATTTTCTTTGAATGCAAGTGTTTTAAGATGTGTTTTTACAATAAATTAGGGGCTTCATAGTTTAGATCTTCAAATTGCTTATCTAAGGGTAGGAAAGTTAAGGTTGTAGCTTGAAGTTCATTATTTGCTCAGCCATCTTTTTTCAATTTGAAGAAATGGGTATGACCTTTTTTTTGCCATATCTTCAAGTTTGCATGTGAAACATGTGGTGACATTTTAGTTCCTTAGTTTAGAGTTCTTCTCTTAGATCTAGTTGTTTGCTTATTTTCTGAACTGTTTGTTTTAATGGCAATCGGAAACAAACTCTCTTCGCAAGACAGGAGTAAGGTATGCGACACTCTACCCCAGACCCTCCTTTGTGGGATTACACTGGGTTTGTTGTTGTTCATGTGCATATTTGGAATCTTGAAGTGTAAAAATCCAAGCTTTTGATATTTCCAATTGGTCTACTTCATACAAATGTTGCCTATAAGTAGTGGCGAAGCTAAGAATTTTTCCAAGGGTATTCAAATTTGAAAGAAGTAAAAAAAATTCCGACAAAGGGTGTTCAATATGTGTTATATACCTCTAAAACGTAATATTTTACCTATATACACAGTACAATTTTTCGACGAGTTGACCACCCTTGTGACCATGTGGCTTCGCCACTGCCTATAAGATGTTAGTCTATAAAGTTCAAAACTGTATGTGATTAATTGTATTTTTTTGATGTTTGTTTTGAAATTCAAGGCATTATCTGAGTAGCTTTTTGATTCTACTGTGAATGACCTGTTACTTTGTTCTTGATAGGTTGTAGATCTATTGATATGACTAGATATGGAGTTGGAATTCGACAAGTATTGTATAGTAGATGGAAGTCCTACAACTGTGCTTCCATCTCCGCGGCACCGTCGAAAAGGTGAAAGGAGAAAAAGCAAAGGAAATCCCAAATGCAGTAAAGAAGTATTATCTGTAGATGATGAATTCACTGAGATAAGCTTTCATAAGTATCGTAGCGTGTCCTGCAAAAATGTTCCATCAAGGAAATCGCATTTGGAAAGAAATGAAATCTTAAAGAGGGGTTCTGTCTATCAAAGTTCTAAAGATGTTAGGCGCGTCAAGAAAACTGATGCTGTCGAGGAAAGAAGAAAAATTGAGTTCTCTGGTGGTAATGCTGATGCAGTCTCATTTGACATTCTTGATGCTTTATGTAGTTCACGTGAGGATAATTCACTCATAGAGAAACATAGATCCTCCTTTAAAGTTCCTATTCCAGAGAGAGGTGTACAATCAGATAGCTCGACAGGAAGTTTAATAAACTCTGATGATAGAGAAAATAGAAGAGGTCAAACTCCACTAAGACAGTCAGCTCAGGATTCAAACATAATGTCTCAATCCGTCGTTGATCATCTACGTGAAGTTAACAGACTAACGAAGAGGGATCCATCTGTCCCTTTACCCAAATCGTTGTCTGCAAAATTAGCGCTACCACATTCGCCAGCTCGATCAGAAAGTGATAGCTCTAGGAGCGGCAGCCAAAAATCCCGTTTCAGCCCTATCAGAAAGATGTTTGATCCATTTGGTAAATCAAAATCTCTGAAAAGTCCATTGAGTTATAATGTTGAACCTGGCCGAGAGATTAAGAGTGAGCTAGTTGATGTTAGTAGAGACAGAGCATTTCATAAATCTCTATTGCATGATTTCTCAAGCATAGTGGAGCCTTTGGGTTGTGATCCTCAGCCTATCAAGAAAGAGATCCATAATTCAAATGAGCAGAGTTTACCGGCTCATTTACATGGCTTTCTCAGATTGGATAAGAAAAATGGATTGCGCTCTTTTGAGTTCTCAGTAAAGTCTCCTGAAGATAGTTTTGTCGCGAAGTCCTGGAAAGTGGAGAATACCTTGAATTGGGTGTACACTTTTCATTCTCTTCACCACAAAAGAAAGAGCAATGCCAGTGGATGGGGATCGAAAGATGGCGTTAGAGAACCCTTGTTGGTCGGGCAGATGCAAGTTTCCTGTTATTTATGTACAGACATTAAAAAGGCTGGAGATTGTGACAACTCAATGGTGACAGAGTTTGTCTTGTATGATACGGCCCATTCAAGAAAGCAAGTTTCTCCTCAAGATAGTTGTTGTTCTTCCCCTGATGTCACTACTACACCAAAGGTGTCCAATGAAAATTCAGCTGGAGCCGAAGAGGTACCTGAAACAACAAAGCTCAAAATGCAATCGAACAATGCTCACGACGGAGGTCATCTTGACTCAGCAATTCCTTACCCTTTAGGAGTAGCACAACTGCAGTCACGGGTTGAGGTTGCAGCAATTGCTATAGAGGTACCGTTTGAAAAGAGAGAGAGTTTAAAATTTAGGATTGGAGATGCAAAGGCAGATGATCTGCCACTTCCAAACTTCCTGGATCTCTCTCCGGTTGAGCAAAGAATTGGAACTTCTGATGCCAAGGTGAATGTTGTGATCCCTTCCGGACACCACGGTCTTCCAACAACTGAAGGTCCTGGCCCTTCCCCCTTGTTGGATAGATGGAGGATGGGCGGAGGTTGTGACTGTGGTGGCTGGGACATGGCATGTCCGCTTCACATATTTGGCAATCCAAATATTCATATTGATGACAACCGTCCTCTGGTTGAGAGTCAGCAGCCATTGGAACTCTTTGTTCAGGTAATATTCTCACTTGTTTCCTAGACATATGTCTCATAGGAATTGACGTTGAAGAAAATCTTTCAGACGTTAGGCAATATTGATAGACATGAACCAAGTAAATAGTCTTGCAACTCGAGCATTAAAAGGGTTTCTGTGCTAAGCGGTGGGAAGTAAATGTATATAATATGAGAAACTTGAGCTCCAACTATTATATACATTTACTTCCCATCGCTTAGCACAGAAACTTGAGCTCCAACTAATATGAAGTAACTGCTAGAATTCAGATGACATTTACTCATAAACTTGGTTCAAGGTATACAAGCCAAATCAATGTTAACTATGCCCAGAAAGCTTTTGAGAATACCACAATAGGCAACTGTATCTGCTTGATTATTACTGATAATGCTTTGTCCCAAAGGTGTTTTCCCCATATTCATGGTTTGAAAACTCTATACAGGGAAGAAAAGATAAAGCTCCAGCATTAACGATGACGCTTAAGGAGGATGGACAGTATTCAGTTGATTTCCATGCTCAGTTATCTGCATTACAGGCATTCTCTATTTGTGTTGCAATTTTGCATTCTATGGAAACTTCAATTGCCGTGGGACAGGAGAACAACGTAGAAGCTTTGCAATCCAACATATTGAGGGTATTTGTTCAGGATGACATTAAAGGCTTGCTTAATGCAGTTAGAGAGGAAAAGAAACAAAAAGTACACAAGAAGGTTGAGCAAGTATTCCCATCTTTTGTACTCAATCCACCATTCTCTCCAATTGGTCGAGTATAGGCTTGAACGACTCACTCAGCTAAGCATTGCATTTTCTACTCCTTTCCACGTGGGGGATGTCGAGTTTGATAGCAAGAACTGGCTGCTTTATGAACTCGAGATCATTTAAATGCAACTTTTGTGACTGAAATTTTGAGAGGAATCAAGATGATGAACGTGCACACACGCGGCAGCATGCTCGAGCTTGTCAAAATATGATTTTCAGCAGGATGAAGTTCTCATCATATTGTCTTCTGGTGATATCCATGTTTTTTTCCCCTTCTGAAATAGGGGGTCCAAATCTTAGAGATGCCACAACACACTGTTTATATTTTTAGTTGATAGGGAGGGCATAGGAATCTCATTCAATTTTTTCAACTATAGAAAAATTTCAAATATAAACTTTAGCCTACTTGTAATTTATTTATTATGATGGCCAAGGGTACTGAAGGAAAGAAAGTCACAAGGGAAATTTTGGAAACTCTTTGTAGTATGTGCTAGTGGTACACTTTTGGTTGAGCATTTTATGTAAGTACACCATTTTCTTACGCTACTTAATGCAGCATCTGTGAGAATAATTTCAACTTGTATATCACAATTTTATCTTTTGATTATTGTCACCATCACCATTTACATGTTCCTGCCTCGCTTTCTTATTATCTTGTTAGATTTGATCTTTTGATTATTGTTACAATTTCTCTTCGTTTTCGTATTATCTTGTTGTTATCATTGCTTTATTTTCATCGAAACATGCTCTCTACGTTTACGGTAGCAGTAAAATTTGCGCACACGCTACCCTCTTCAAACCGCACATGTAGACCGCACATGTAGAATTATTATGGGTTTGTTGTTTATTGTCACCATATTCATTACTACTTCATTGTTTAAGCAGTTGTTATGAGTTGGTTTGGAGTTAAGGCAGTTGCATAGTTTTTACCAATCGAAAGTTTTAGCTTTTTCAAAAAATGCACACTGATGTCTGATGGCCATCCAAAAAATTCATTTTCTTGAAAATGGATATTGATTTTCTCATTGTTGTTGGGAAGGAAAACATTATCGTTACACTTACTTTTTCCAAGAGAGATTTTCTTTTCTTGTTGTTATTTTCTGTAAGAACAAACATTGTTTTGCTTTTTTACTTTTTGGTTTTCCAGTTTCTATTTTTTTTTTTTTTTTAATGTTTCACTTGACATGGAAAAGTAACTAGTCTGTCGATGTATCCTATATATATAATAAATATTGTAAGTCTTTCTATCCTACGTATAGCATATTGGTCCTCAAGGGTTGCGTTCTCTTTAGTTTTTTTTTTTTTTTTTTTGGCTTTTTAAATGGAAACAGATTATATTATATTCCAAATAAGGTGAAAGTAAAAGCAAAATAGGAAAAAGAAAATGAGAAAAGAATTAAAAAATATATAAAACGCCGTTGCCGGGGATCGAACCCGGGTCACCCGCGTGACAGGCGGGAATACTCACCACTATACTACAACGACCTTGTTGTCTAGCGTATCTTCCTTTTCTATATTTCTTAAAACCACGATGCATCATTAGATGAAATATTCGGCAATAACTTTTAAGAGTCCGAACAACATAGATTGATTCCGACATCCAACAATTGGTTAGTGATGGAGGGAAGAGACACAAATGGTATCTTTTCCAAATTATAATGAAAAGGAACGAGAGGATGGCTAAACTTTTATAGACTTCGATTAGTTCCTAATATGATAATGATCTTTTGATATAGGATTTGGAGGTTATATAAATTTACATTGATAAACATAAAGGTTGAAGCGGATCTAAATTTTTAAGTTAGTGAATATGGGTTATTACTTGCTTCTAACAACAACAACAACATACGTAATATCCACATCGTGGGGTCTAGAGATAGTAGTGTGTACGCCTCTAACTTAGAACAAATATTATATATTTTAAATTTATTTAACTATAATATGGGTAAATATAGAGTGTACATAGATGTTTCAATTAACGAGCTAGAGCTCAAGAGCAATAAAGGAAATCGTAATAATCCATAGACTTTACGGTCTCTTCTCAATCAACTCGAATCGATTATTTTATACCTTAGAAGATGTTGATTGCAATGCACAACTTTTTGGACATGGAATAAAGGGCCGGGATCGCACCCTAGTCTAGTGCCTCTTTTAGGATTTGATTTATATAACGTAAAACTCAAATAAAGACGCCGTTGCCGGGGATCGAACCCGGGTCACCCGCGTGACAGGCGGGAATACTTACCACTATACTACAACGACCTTGCTGTTTAGAGCTCTCAACTAATATAATATGATTATTTTAGTATTTTGACTATAATTACCACATACAACGCAAAAGCACCCTCCATTTAAGGAATTTTTGCAAAAATGAAAACAATAAAATAAAATAAAAATTATTACAGTTTTCTTTTTGTTTTTGTTAATTTGGGCAAACTCCTTTGTTTACCTTGAGCCAATAATAATTCCATAGGCTTCCGTTGTGTTTTCTGGAAGTGCATTTGGTAATTGCATTTCCATCCATGTTTATGCAAAACAGCTACACCAGAAAAAATTACTTTGTTGCAAACTCACTCGAAAACTAAAATTTAATTCTTACAATCAATTAATTAATTAACCACGCCTCAATCCCACAGCAGTCGGGTTCGCCTATATTAATGTTAATATCATAATTACATCATACAAAATTAGGCATCCCTACATCCTCTCAATTTCCCTTCTCATTTTCTAAAACTTTACAAAAATATTTCACAATGTAGTTTTCGATAACCGAAAATCCCCGGGGGCTAGCTGACACATGATTCAAAACTCAGTGGATGATCAACTAAGTGACAAGTCATATTGGCCACTTAATACACAAATAGTATACATGCCAAGGACTTGAGGACTTGTTCGATTTTTCAACACTTGGCATATAATATAGCATCAATGAAGGAGTAAACCTCTTTTCAGAAAAGTTAGAAATTGATTGGATTAGAGGGTGGAGGGACGAATCGGAGCAACAAAGGGCTGAATCTCATTGGATCATGGCAGCAAGGCCACTCGACCACTTACAATACCCCGTCGCGTATTTAAGTCGTCTGCAGAGGATTCTACCCGCCGGTCGATAGAAATTGTACTTCAAGGTGGCCATCGCGGCTCTTCCGCAGCAGTGAAGAGCCACGGTGGAAGTGATAAGAGAACCAATCAGTGGTTAACACTTCAAATTCCTTCATCATCTATTTGAACCTCGAGCTCAGAGAGAAAATATACAGGCTAATCTTGACATTATATATTCTCTCATTTGGAACATTGCCGAAGATACACTACCTTGAACTGATCTTTCTTGTGTTAGTTTGGTGAAGGTATTGATAAAGAATCATCTTCTAAATTTTGCTCGTATGTAACTCTTTCGGCTTTTGCCTGAGGGATCTCCAAAGAAAATAATCTCTTGAAAGATTCATAAGATGCAAAGAAAAGTGCTCCCTGTGTCATATACATGACTAATCTAGGACTCAAGCCCCTGCCATAAAATCAAGATTCATCACTACTAAAACCAAATAAAACGGCTAACTACATATTGACAATATGAGCTTTTCTTTGTAGAACCATGTGTGTTATTCATTGAGAAGAATTCATGATATAGCAGAGAATTAAGTAATTACTTCTTCTACATCCAACAAAGTTAAGCTTGTAGAATAATTTGCTATAGTAAATGGCATAATTATATCCTTCGCCTTTCCTAACTCGTGAGCAGTATTAGCTTCAAATGTATATTGAAGTATGCTATTAGGTTGCTGGTTTCAGTTTGACGTAGAAAACGTACATACGATGAGTGCAAGATGGAAGTTTAGTTGATTTTATCCAAGTAAATGTTTCCAATACTGTTGATAACAGCAAGTTGACTTTAATCAAACTATACTGTCGAGTAACAAAGTTTTCAGCGATAAGTGATGTGAACACAGAGGAATTATAGGCCTCAAAACTAGAGGGATAAGTCATGTCAGTGATGAAATATACACAAGCCTTCCTTTCCTAGTTCTAATAACTAATTCTGTGTAGGACAATCATGTCGTTGTTTCTAAATATTTGGCTTAAAAAAATCTTCACATATTAAACATAGTGAATGATGACAAAAGACCAAGATAACCATCCTGTGAGTCCTGCATCAGATTCTCATTGTCTTTACTTTAAAGAAATATTCGGGGGTGGGTTGGGGGTGCCAAATGTTTGACGCAAGATTGACAAGATTATAATCAGATGGTAATATTCAATTAAATTACTTCAATATGATATTCAATCATTACCTGTAAAGACCCTTCAAACCTTCACGCTTTCCTATTTCTTTAAGTGTGTCTAATACACCCAACTGAATCCTAGATCCAGGAATCTGCATAAGCGAGACTTTCTTAGGAGCTTTATAAATCAGCTGCTCATATAGTGTAAAGGGGAAGATGAGAAATATAGCAACTGAATGATTTCCAAAGGCTTAAACTGATACCAGTCTTAAATCAGTTGTTCAAACTAGCAATCAGATCGATAGTACAAAGGGACAAGAAATAGAGCAACTGAATGCTTTCAAGGCTTAAACTGATCCCGGTTTCCAGCATTAACTATATGACATATTAATATCTGTGCAAGATTCACAACCAGAGCGAGTAAGAAAGGAAAGACAGAATGAATAACCTGTGTCTGTAATCTTGTCTTGACGACATCAAAAGGAGTTGTGAACAGTGCAGCAGTAGATCCAGCTAATCCGCCACATACGAGCTGGAAAGAGGAGTATAGAACTGAGAAAACTCTTATTGTTTTTTTACCAGACAATGAAACACTAAGGTCCCATTGCCTCAACTACAAACTTCAAAGATTAAATTGTTAACCTCGACCATCATTCCTTAAAGCCTAGAGTCAAAGTGAAAATGCAAGTGCCAGAAAATATATATCATGAGCTTAATAATGGCCAAAGATGGAGGTGGACAGAGGAATACTCATTAATAAGAAAACTAACCGTCATTAGTGTGTCATTTTGGTTGCGCAGTTGAACAGATGACAACCTCAACTCCTTCAATCTTTCATATGTATAGAACTGCCGGTCAAAATAGTCCTTTTAAGAGAATATAATTTATAGAATAAAAGAGCACTCAACTTCCTGCTCCCCAATTTTCTCCAAAAACGGCACAGAGAAAGATTGTTATAGTAAAAACTTTACCTTGATGATTGAGTGTGGAATATTCCTGCATAGTACAGCTCTCCATCCAGCATATAGTGAAGGCAAACCACCACTTCTTATAATCTCAACTAAGGCATTCCTGCGGAGGCAAAAATGAGAAGCAAGAAGCTGTTAGTAGGAAATACTAGTGCTGCTTAGCGTACCGAGTTAAAAGTTGCAAATGACTATAACAAACTCCAAGATTAAAGCAAACCACCAAATGAAGATTAAGTATTTAACATCGACACCCTTAATCCCATTATGATAATCAAATATTCGCTAGACTACACCTTTTTTCCTGATGAGAAAACAGATTTCACAATACCAAGGACCAACTGTAATTTAACATGTAGTAGCAACTAATGATCATATTTTAAAGGATTTTCTTTAACTCTAACCAGGACAAACCTTCGGGGCGTATATGAGTATGAACCCCCCCCCACCCACC
>MCJB01041521.1:114819-151273 GCA_002018475.1 Nicotiana obtusifolia | reverse complement strand
ACCCACCCCACCCCCCAAAACACACACACACAAAAGAAAAGGCAGACGCAGGCAGAGCATGATATACTTAGGCAACAGATATATACTTAAACAAGGACAAGAAGCATTCAAGGCTACGAGCAGTTCTCATATCGAATAAACAGTGGTAAAAAGAATCAGATAGATACAAAAGCTGGTGGAGCCAGATAATGGGATGACTAACGCATTGAGCATGACTCTACCAGCAGTTCTTATAGTGTGAACCAACTTGCATCTGCTGCTTTATACGCTCACTTGGGGTGAATATAAATGAAGTGGCAATGCTTGCGCAACCCCCTGCGAAGCAGTGTGCAAAAGATTGATATTCCTGTGTTACAGAAAACATGTAAAATTTAGAAATGCACCAATTTCCTTGTAAGAAGAAGCATACGAATGGAAAAACTGAAAATACAACTATGGGTACCATAGCTCTAGGTAGTTTCTCCTTCCTCCTTTACTAGATTATATAAATCCAAAAACTCAGGTGGCCTAACAGACTGCTTTCATCCCCCCCAATTCCTTTCTCAACTAGCTGGGTTGGTGCGGACAGAAATTTGATGGGACGTTTAACATAAAAAGGAAAATAAAAATAAGGATAAGCATTCACCTTGGGAAAAAGAGGAATCAGGGCCCCTTTCACTGATTCGTATGTAAAGGTGTAAAGTGCAGATATTGGTGCAGAAGAAGCAAGATTGGTAGAAATTCCCCGATAAAGTGCAGTTACTCCTGAGACAAGTAGACAACAATTTCAAGTCTAAAGATAGGCTCCAAGAAAGAGCAGCATCTCTTTGCATGTAAGGAAGTATCATATTGAAAAGTGAAGTGCAGATTCAACTAAATATACCTCTTTCAGAAATAAATGATCTGCCTATATAATATAGAGGTTTCTGATCACCACGACATGACTGAACAACAGTCTTAATTGTGTCAACTGGATGAAGACAAAGGCTAACAAATATTCCGGCCATTGCTCCTGCAAAAGCATGCTCTTGTTTTGCAAGTGTATAACGAGGTTTGTCCTTTGCCATGGAGATCTGTACTTCAGAATTCAGCTCATCCTCCAGTTCAACTTTTTCATTAGTTGTAGAATCATTTCTGTGATCCTCAGCATTAATTTTGTTGAGGACACTAGCAGGACAATTTGGAGGAAGAGAGTACTCATGGACAACTGAATTATTTTTAGAACATGGAGTCTCTAGCGTGTTTGATTTTTTGTCAGGTGAAACCTCATTATAGTGCCTTAGACATGAAATACAGGTTGATACCCTGTCGATCTCGTGATCTTTTGCAATCTGACCTAACAATGAACCAGCCATTTTTTCCCTGTCAGTCTGGCAATCAGCATTTACTATATCTGCAATGGTGCTGTAACTTGAAGGACTCTTTGTCGTGTCTTCTTCCGCACATTTTCTGCTTTCATGGATTCCAGTATTAGCACTACTTAAGTGATGCTTAAGTTTCAGTAAGGATATTTCATGCATCCAATCATACATAGTATGTAAATCATCGGCAAGATTTTTTGCTTTCCAAGTTTCTGAATGCATGGTAGATCCATCACGGAGTAGATTCCACAGAGGAGAATTTCCTAAAAGAGGACCAAAGAGTGAGACTTTCTGGTTTACTGTCAGACATTCCACATTTGCAAGCCCCAGCAGTGAAGAATCTGTATCACTATTCACATTGACAGGGATTGAGTGATCATAAGTTGAAAAATAAGCACTAGAAATTTCATCTGCAGCGGAGCAACCAGATATGTTGTTTTCACGGTGATCAGCGCTACAGCATCTAGAGCTTGATTTGGATACGATTCGTGTAAGAGGACGGGCTGCAGAATTCCACATAGTTCCAATTGCTGATATGAGCTCACTTGTGCTCATTATCTCAGAAGACCCAGACTCAGAACTTTTAGGGTTCTCCTTATTTTCAGATGAAACGGGAGCATGACTTTCTCGGTCAAAATCAGCAAGATCAAACAGTGCCCCCTCAAGTAGATTATTACGCCTGTAATTGACTGAAGGTTTTTCACTTTGGCGTGGTTGACTTCCCCCAGCCATTTTATCACAATGATTTAAAATCTTCTTCAAAAGAGAATGCTAGATTGCCAACTGCAAGATGTAGTTCAATTAGTATTATCGTATGTGAAAAGAACTAATTACAAATAAACAGAATAAAGCACAAAAAGTATGGAAACAAAGTCAAATCCAGAAAGCTCAGCTAAGTGTTGATGTTATCTAGTTTCTGTACATTTTTGTACTTTTCCTCACTAAAGCATACATTGCCTAGGATGCTTTTTACACAATTGGACTAGTTTTTCTATTAAGTTCATACATTGGAGTCTGAACTGAACATAAGATTTCCTTTTCCCTGAGAACTGAACATACGATTGAGGTATCCACCTTCACATTGAACGAAATTTGAATATAAAATTGCTCATTAGCTATGCAGTGTGTTTGATGTATTGTCTTATATACAGCATATGTTCGGTTCGTCACAAGAAATGCACATCAAAGCTCTAACATACAAATTACTAGTAGTATATAAGTCTATTAACTTTCAAAACAATTCTAATCCAGCCAAGTGTGTGCTATCTAAGTTGGCCACGCTAATTGTTTGCCTAGTAGCACTCTAAGTGGAAGTGAGTGTTACATTTTAATCTATCTTGCTCTCTACACCATAAAATTTATCTTTTCCAAACATACCAAAAACTAGAAATTCTCTTTCACTAAGCAGAATTTCAAAATTTAACACTTACCATGTTACAAAAACAATATAGAGAGAAAAAGAAGTTAAACGTGCTTCAAGTGTTCCCAAATGATTTTTATAATCTCGGCATTCTATATCTCTATGACTGCACAAAGCTTATAGATAAAGAACAAAACATTCTTAAGTCTTAACCAAATTCTTTCAAAATGCTTCTAGAACAGAAGGCAGAAGACGTACCTCTACATGTCAAAGCTTCCTCCCTCTTACTAGCCCCAACCCCACTAGCTCCATCGAATAAAGCCAATCAAGAAGCAACATATTACCCCTGAAAGCAAAATCAATTACAAATTTCAAAATCAAGATTTACAGAAAAAAATAACTATACCAAAACAAAATTGCCCATTTTGAAACTATACTGCTCAAACTACAAAAACATCCATAAATACTAGAAAGTCAATTTTTTTCCCTAAAACCAACTTGAATTTACCTTTCCAGTGCTTCTCTTCTTGCTTTCTCTCAGTTTCTCAGCAACAAACTAGGACTAGCAACACATAAAAATACAAAATATACGTCTAAAACTAGAAAAACATCAATAAGAACTAAAAAGTCAATATTTTTGCTAACCCAACTTCAAATTGCCCATTTCAATGCTTCTCTCTTGCTTTCTCTCAGTTACTCAGCAACAAACTAGGAGCAGTACACATCAAAATACAAATTATAATTCTCAAACTACAACAACATTTATAAAAATCAAAACTTTATCCTTAAACCAACTTCAAATTGCCCATTCTTGAATCTCTTTATGACCCACAACTAACAAAGACTTCAATGTTTCTCTTCTTCCTGTCTCTCAGTTTCTCAGTAACCAAACTAGGAGTTATATAATACATAAAAACAGAATACCTGAGTGAAATTGACTGTTCTATAGCTGAAAACAATGTTCCAAGAATGTTGTGAATCATTTTTCACCAGTGGCGAATCAAAGAGAAATTGGGTGGAAATTTCCTGTGGCAGAAAAGTGAGCAAGGGTTTAAGATATTGGGGTTTATGAAAAGACAATGTTTGGGTGGCTAGAGACCAAATTCAAACTTGGGATACATCTTCTGCAATAGTAAGGGTCATCTTGTTTTCTTATAATGGAGAAAATTTTGTGCAGTATAGGTTGTACCTCAGGGGCTTGTATCATATAAAATTGGGTTCGTATGGTTTTAGGGCTATCACATTTTCTTTTGGCTAGTCATTCCCTTTATATAATCTTATCTTATATCAATAAAAATACATATTCATTATAGTTTAGACGGATAAGAAAAAATTACTTAAATTTTTATTTTTACTGAATTTGACTAGTCATTTATCTATTATGTTACCATAGATTTTGCAGACTTATGTTGTGTTTTCTCTATTAAGATAAAAATTAAGATAAAGAAAAAATTATTTTTATTTATCTATTATGTTACCATAGATTTTGCAGACTTATGTTGTGTTTTCTCTATTAAGATATCACCATTTTATAACTTTAGAAATTAAAATTTTAAAACAGATGCCGTTTTAAAAAGATGAGCATAATTTAAATTTTTTTTGTTATTTCTTTTTTATTTTTGGTGTCACGAAGATAGGAATTAGAATTGAAGAACGGAGGAAAATCGAAACAAGACAAAGTGAAAACCCTTCAAGATGTATGATTTTGCACCACTTGCGCACACGATCAAGTTATAATTACTCGATATCTTGACTTGTCATTACTTAAAGGTAAAAGGTTTATCATTTAATTTTGCTTCTAAATTTAGTTGATAAAATTAAAAAGTCAATTATATATATTTGTGAATCGGAAATTATAGGCGGGCAAATGAATCAGAATTGATCTTGTTTCCCAAAAATTAGAACAAGTCGTGCATGATGCGATTTTACTGTTCTTTAAGAAGATAAAATATATTTTATTTATCTCAATATAGATGATTTAGAAAAGAAAATATAAATATATTTTATTTATCTTATATCAAATGATTTAGAAAAAAATATATAAAACTAGAATTGTCTGAGCCCGGGTTCGAACCGGGGACCTCTAGTGTGTGAGACTAGCGTGATAACCAACTACACCACCCAGACTTGTTCGTTAAATTTGGCTACATATTCTATATATTAATTTTTTAATCAAGGATCCATTAAACATTCCAAAATCATTAACCTCTAATTTTTACATTGACTTTAAAAATGGGTACATTATTTTGGAGTAGACAAGAATTTCTAAGTAGCCCTACATGCATGTCATATATATAGTACTACTACGTACTAATTAATCTCCCAATCTGATTTTTAACAAGCTTATATCAGTCCCCTTCATTATTCTTCAATATCAAAGAGATCTTTTGTTCTACTAGAGTATTATATTGAGTATCAACTACAGAAAAAAAGAAATGGCAACTCGAGGCACAAAGTATTCGGTGTTCGCGTAAAGCTAAGGAAGAGCCGCACCCATGGAATATGACGTAAGCAGTTTGCCCTAATATAAGTATCAGTGCTGATTTCACGATACATGAAGGCAACTTGATTGCCTCCAAAGCTCCCCTTCTAATGCATTTTCATGCAGATTGATTCATCTAAATATCAGTATTTTTATATATCATAACATATACATCAACTTTCTTATTCCACGATCTGAGATCATATTTTCATTAGTAGTACTAATCTTTTAGTTGACTTCATCTCTCAATGACAATACGTTTTATGAATATTTAAAGTCCCATTCCAAGAATAAATTAGTGAAAGTCTTGGTTTGTGAAGCATGATTTCAAGTACTTAATTAATTTTAATGTACTAGTGGCAAAACGTGGGTGATTTATTTAAGAGCTAAGAAGGTCCCCAATGCAAAGAAATAATCAACTCTTCACATTTGAGCTTCAGAAATATCAGAAAGCCAACACTATTTTTTTACTTGTTTATTCCTACCAAAAGCAAACTAAATCATCAAAAATCTTAGACCATTTTATCTTCAGCTGGAAGAAACCTATTTGTTTAATGATCATGAGAAGCATGAGCCAATTAATAATTAATCAAAGTCACAAATCTTGGAACACGACAATGTCACCACCCAAGCCCATGGCACGTATTGTCCGCTTTGATCCTGGCTTACACGGATTTGTCTTTCAGCAGACAATTGATCTATTGATGGTTACCCTTTACGAGAAAGAGTTTAAGTTCTATGCACTAATCGTGGAAAAGGTATTTACACAATTAGATCACTTGCAAGGTATTACATTATGCAAAATAATTTGTTAGTCCTTATAAATATATCACTAGAATGAAGAGGTCAAATCCCCTTCCAAATTCTAATGGCTGATTCAACTCCTTTACTCTCACATTTTCCTTCAGCCAAGAATTGCCATGATCAAGAACCTCCAAATCTAAAAACCTTAAGGCAGTTAAATGATCCTTCTTCTCTTGAAGAAATAATAGAGCCATTTTTTGGAAGTTGTGGAATTGAATGGCCACAAATATTGCAAGTTATTCTTGTTTCACTTGCTTCTTTCTTTGAGGCTCAACAAACATTTATCACTATCTTTACTGATGCTATCCCAACATGGCATTGCACACAACTTAATAACACAAGCTGCAATTCCAAGTCCAATATATGTCAACTTTCTACCAATGAATGGAATTGGGATGAGCCTATTTACACATCCATTGTATCTGAATGGTCGCTTCATTGTTCTGATAATCCTATACTTCAAGGACTTCCTGCTTCATCTTTTTTCATTGGCTGCTTGTTTGGTGGCCTAATACTTGGCTTACTCGGGGACACAATTGGTCGAAAGACTATGCTATTTTTCGGGTGTTTGATCATGTCTATTGCTTCAATCTTCATTTCTTTCTCTAACAACATTTGGATGTACTCAGCCTTGAGATTTCTTAGTGGCAATGGCCGTGCAGCGATTGGATCGTCTGTTCTTGTATTATCTTCTGAGAGTGTTGCTAAACAGTATCAAGGCCAAGTTGGAACTGTTGGATTCCTTATGTCTACACTTGGATTTGTATCACTACCAGGTTTGGCTTATTTTAGTAGGAATTACTCATGGAGGGTACTTTATCTTTGGACTTCTCTTCCTACAATAATTTATTGCATGTTACTACAGTTTTGTATTTATGAATCACCAAGATGGCTACTTTCAAAAGGGAAAAATAGAGAGGCTTTTGCACTCATCAAAACATTTGTAGCACCTCATTTCAAGAACCTAAGCTTAAATGACCTTGTATTGAAACATGACCACAAGTTGAAGATTGACAATGGCTCAAATCAACCATTGATCAAGATTTTGTTGAAGAAAAGATGGATTCTTGGACAGCTATTGCTAGCTATGGCAATAGGTTTTGGCATTGGATTGATGTACTATGGCATGCCACTAGGACTTGGCAACTTTAGCTTAAATCTCTACTTGAGTACCGGTCTAAACGCCTTGCTAGAGTTACCAGCATTCATGATAGTCTTTTTCTTGGTAGAGAAATGCAAGAGAAGAAGCACACTTGTTGGACTAAGTGTTTTATCAGGTTTTTGTGGCATGTTGTGCATGATAGTGGACAAATGGAAAGTGTTACAGCTAGTATTGGAGCTAATATCCTTCTTTAGTGCTTGCACTGCATTTGACTTGTTTCTGATATACACTTCAGAGTTATTTCCAACTAGCATAAGGAATGCTACTGTGTCAATTGTCTGGCAGGCTGTGGTGCTCGGGGGCGTGTTAAGTCCAGTTTTGGTTGATGCAGGAGGAGATAGAAGCAAGATTTTACCATATTTGGTGCTTGGAATTATGACATCAATTGCAGGATCTTTGGTCATTTTTCTGCCAGAAACAAAGGGGTTGGAGCTTTTTATGGACATGGAAGAGCAAGAACAAGAGGATTATATAGTTGTAGTGCCTCCATCAGTTGTATGTTTTGACTTTGAATTAAAATGTTAAGCTTATGATATGTCCATAATTTCCTCCTAAATTTTATCTTCCTTTTTTCGCGAAGAAGGTTAATTAATAGTTTAGGATCATATACTTCCTCTCCAAAAGCTGATTAATCAGTTGAAGTTAAAACTTTCCATCTTCTATTGCAAGTGTTAACAAGTCGTGTGATGCATTAAAAAACCATCCTTTCCAAGAAAATCATAGTAGTAATAAGGATTGAGAGGATGGAGCATACACATAAGCTTTGGCTGGCCTCAAATCTTGCAACTGATGTCTCTTTCTCTTAAATCTTTAAGGCACAATAAACATTTAGCACCATACCTGATGCTCAGCAAACTTGGAATAATATCTTTCATGCAAATTTGATTAGCTATAAAGAGCTGGTCCATTCACCCACCATTTGAATGGTCTAATGGGCCAGTAGCTCAATCAGCATAGGGGTATGCCTTCTTCATTTTACTGCTTGAACTGCTCGTTTGATGTACCCTTTTTCACTTCCCTCAGAGATTTGATTAGACACAAGAAGATGCAGTGGTTGCAGTCCTTCTGGCACATCTTTTTCTTGTTCATCTTTGATCAATATCAGTTCAATTGGTACTAGCAGCTTTATCGCAGAATTTCTCACCTTAGTAGGAGCTATCGAGCATTAGTTCACATCCATGTGGTGCAGTGATTGCAGTCCCTTTAGACACCATAAATGAGGAAGAGGAAAAAAAGCTAAGAAGGAGAAACAGAATCGATGGTGAAGTAATAAGACTAATTGTTTGAATGCGTACAGCTACTTCCTATAGACTACACTGTTGATTTTTGATGTCTTGATATTAAGCTTTCAAGCTGCTCAAAATTTGAGGCAAAAAGGTCAAAGTTGTCTCCCAGCTAAAGAAGGAAAATGGATAAAAATGCAGCAAAGTGGCAGATGATCTGCTCAGAAAACTCAAAAGTTTGCAACTTCAAGATCTAGAAACCAAAATAAGGGGAAGTTATTGCAAAATTATTGACCTGTAGTTTTTATGATGTTTTTAGAAATGTGTGGATTATTTTGAACAAGTCTAAATGGCCATATTGATGTTACTTGCATAGTATATACTTCTTAATCATTGATTCTTGATCGTAATTAACAAGTTTATATTAATCCTTGAATCATATTTTAAGCTAATCATCCAACTCATACATAACCATTTCGATGGCAGAAAGGGTTATCTTCTCTCTTGGCCCGAAAGGTCCTCTTTCTCTTGGTTGTTATATCAGTATCAGATTGATTCATATACTGTTAACATATAGATTTATCATAATATCAACTTTCTTCCGCGATCTGAGAACTTAAATCTATGCATGGAACTTTCTTTGAATATTTAAGTTCCATGCATAGAATAAGTTAGTGAAACTCTTGACTTGTGAAACATGGTAGATTTGTTTAAGAGCCAGGATGGGTCCCTAATACAAAGAAATAAGCAACTCTTCATATTTGAGCCTCAGAAATGACATAAAGCCAATAATAAAAATATTTAGTTGTTTATTCCTAATAGAAGAAAATATTCACAAAAAATCTTTTACCATCTTGTCTCCTGGAAGAAATTCCTTAGTTTAGAAATCATGAGAAGCATGAACCAATTGATAATTGCTCAAATATCACATATCATGGAACACGACGATTTGAAATCCTATGCACTAATAGTGTTAAGAGTATTAACACAACTAAATCACTTATAATATAAATTATGCAGATTAGTCCTTAAATAGACATCTCTAGAAGGAAGAGGTCCGACCCACTACCAAATTTTAATGGCTGATTCAACTCCTTCAATCTCACATTTTCCTTCAACCAAGAATTACCAAGATCAAGAACCTCAAAAGCTAAATGAACCTTCTTCTCTTGAAGAAATTGTTAGCACTAATAATCTGTATACGTTTTAAAATAATTTTTAAACAATCTGTCAAACACTTAGTAAAACCAGTGTAGAAACAGAAACAGTAAACAGTAGAAACTGGAGAAAAACAGAAACAGTATAATTAATGTTCCAGAATATAATCGAGCCCACTTAGTTCAAAGTGTGTCCTTAAAAAAACTATTCCCCTCACAGTACTCGAAGTTTGATGGAATATCCCCTCCCAGGATAGAACGATTATCTTACCAGAATAGTAGTACTCCAAATTCCGGTAGCAACGAACCACTCAACAGCAGTACATCACAAAGAATAAAGAAGAAGAGAATTTTTGAGAAAGTTTGATTGCAGATCAAAATCGTGTTGAATTCTGTAAAGAATCAAGAATTTATTGCCGTTGGAGGTACTGATTCTGAATGTTTGCAATCATTCAGATCAGTCACCAGGTTGAAGGTACTGATTCTGAATATTTGCAACCATTCAGATCAGTCACCAAGTTTGGAGGGAAATTCAAAAAAATCCGGGAAGAGAGAAACCGGGTCGGTCACGGGTCGCGCGATCCAAAAAGATAATTAATCAATCGATCTTTGACAAATCTGAAGCCGAAGCCGAAGCCAAGCCGAGCGAGCGACGGCGCGAGGGGTCCTTGCCTCTTCAACCCTTTTAGCAATTAGAGAAGGTGTAATGTAATATATACAACTCTCTTTTTCTTTCTTTTTCCTACGCGGGACAAATGCTTTAACCAAAGTAAAAGGGACCTTTTACATTCCCTTCACTTTTCATCCCATCATTTCCCATTCACCTATATCGATACCCAACAATGACTAGATAGGCTACTATATACCTACACCAACTTTTTAACACATCAACTATTCTTCCCAGGATCACCCACCTTATTTCCCTCAAGTTGATGAAGATTTTTCAGAGCGGATCTGTCTAATTGCCATGTGAAAAAAATGGTTCATTGTCTTTGCTTTTTCTCCACACAAATAATATTTGGGATATAACTGGTAGTCCCTTTTAACCAAATTATCATGTGTCAATATTTCCTCTACTGCCAAGAGCCAAGTGAAACAAGCAACTTTGCCTGTTGACTTTCTAGATTATCTTCCATGACCCACACCCAATTTGATTATTGGAAATGTTGTATTCTTTATAAGCTGACTTAACACCTTTGCTATCCCTTTGCCACACCATGCAATCCTTGGTAGTAGATACAATCATGAGTCGTTTAAAATCTTAATTACCAAAATCTGAAGATGCAAACTAAAATCTGACATGTGCAAACTTAAAATAGCTTTTTTGTTTAAATATATAGACACAAATTCATCAGTAAAACCTTAAAAAATAATTGAGTTTACACAGTGATACAGGTCTGCATACTTATAATTCGAGATTTGATAAAAAATGCAATTCTGAGTCATTTAAAATCTTTATCACCAAAATGGAAGATGCAAACTAAATCTGAAAAAGGCAAACTTAAAACAGCTTTTTAAAAAAAAAATGTCAAATATATCCATGTACTATTCGAAATAGTTCGAACATACTCTTTGTTTAAGTATTGGCCCAGTTATAACCTTACCGTCATACTATTGCACTATTTTGCCCCTAATTTAAACGGCGGAATACGTGGCAAGCCCATAATCCACCCCCAATTTTAATACCCGAAAGCCCAACCCTTAAAACCCGGCCATTCAAATATAAATTTTTTCTAAACTTTAGACATTTCAAACTTGATAAGTGTCCACTTTTTATTTTTTTTATGTAACTTTATCAAAATAAAATAAAGGTAAAAATAAAATTAAAAAAATTCCCTACCTGTTTATCCTAAATTTCGGATAACAATTGAATTTATACGTGGTTTTAAGGATATATGGCCTAATTTGATACAAATGATGAATAATATAGCGGAAATTGAAATTAAAGGATAAATAGAGAAGAAAATCAAACCAACTATGTTAGGTACTCTTGACCGTTGAATAATCCTTCTTGAGCAGAAACGGGCTATAATTGGAACGATAAAGGGATTTAAGAGAGTAATAAACTGTTTCTTTCTTTCTATTGATGATTCATGTAAAAATGTGATGATCCTGTAAACGGTTCCATTCATCCTTTATATAGTGGGGAGATCATACATTTGGTAAATCGTTATACAAGGTAAGAATCTCTATATAAGGTAAAATATCTCCTGATTTGCTAATTAAACGATTCTATTCATCAGTGCCGAGATTCCCACCGTGATGCTTATCCCATCACGGATTTTTCGGTCCTCCGTCATTTAAGTTTAACGATCTACCCTTGGACATTTTCAAAGTCAAGCTCGATGGGCTCGGTATTTTCGAGGTTGGACATTCTGGCTTTGTATTCCAGTTCGATGCCGTTCAGGCTCGAACTTCGATCCTACGCACTTCAAGCCCGATTTATCGAGCAATAGTTGAACTCGATGCTAACCGTATAGGATTGATCCCAATTTTGATTACATATAGGTGGATCCGACTTTGACTGCATACTGATAGTCCACTCGTTTTTTGAAGAGTAATGACGATAAATGATATGAGCCGCAAATTTTCATTCTTATGACGCATGTGACACAGAAGTCGAAAATGTGTCATCAGAGAGGCCAAATTCTTATTCTGATAAATGACGGTAAACTTATGACGTACGCGATACAAAAATCGAGAACGTCCCATCAGAGACAACCTTTCACGGCATCAGGTATGTGTCAGTCGGTGTTCTACTTCTTTGGGATGCGAACCGCTATTTTTGAGAGGCTATAAATACCCTCTTTCACCTTTATATTCAGATGTTTGTGCTATTTGTGAAATTACATCGCTCTTATCTTCAAGATTTCTAGTTTTCTGAAAGTTCTTCGCAAGTTATCTTCATACTATACTTCCCTTGCATCTGTACCTTTTGATTTCTTCACTTGCTCAAAACAATGGCGAAGACTTCTAAATTCGTTCCTCAGAGACAAACTCCCTCCTCTTCTCAACTTGTTGATGACGTTCCACCTGTTGTCATTGAGGAGCCCACAGCTGAGCCTTCTCTAAAGGCGTTTGTGCCAACCGGGTGTTCGATCGGGGCTGATTTCAAGATCGATAAAGCTTCCTCGATACCGGGCCGATGCGAGCAGGTCACGAGATATATCTGTTCAATCACTGACAAAGTTCTCAATAAAGTAAAGAAAGATTGCAACTGGGTTGGTAAGTGTGTGGTGATTCCTTCGCCTGAAGAGGCGATCACTACCCACGTGGAGGGTTTTTTGAGTGTTTACACTTACCCCTTCACGTTGGGCCCTTTGTACCCGGTCATTATTGCTTTTTGCAAAAGGTACGAAGTGATCTTGGGCCAAATTCATCCTTCTTTTTGGAGGACAGTCATTCTTCTCCATTTTATTGCAAGCAAGATCGAGGGGTATACTTTTACTGTCGAGCATCTTATGCGGCTGTACAGTCCCCGACTCTACCGGGGAGGGTTGATAAAACTTGCTCGTCGGGCAAGCAAAGCCCATTTCTCAAGCATTGATGAGGATAGGTATCGGGGCTAGTTGGGTCGGTTTGTTCGAGTAAAAATATCAGATCTGATCCCCGCCGAGGATATGCCTCTTCCTGAGAAATGGAATACGAATCATAAGTGCGGCCCTGCCTATCAATTTGTTCATTGTTCTTCTTTTCAACCTTTTTCTTATCAATTTCATATGACGCAGCTATATCCCGGATGCTGGCCGCGATTCCTCACCTTAAAGAATGGGTCGAAGGGATCGTGTCCCAGAACCATATTCCGAGCGCGCGTGGCGCGAACTTTCGAAGGGCCGACGGGAGGCTCGACTTCATGGTGAGATAAATTGCACCTTGAGCTTAGCTCCTTATGCTATTGATCTCTACCTCGTTTTACTTTTCCTTTGCAGGTCTATCAAAGGATGTCGAGATGAGACCTGCGCTCGCAGGCGATGAAGTTCCCAGAGAGCCCCCAGCTTCGCAGTAGGATAAAGAGAAGAAAAGAAAAGAAGCCCCCAGTTCTTCGGACCTCGGAAAAAAGAGACCGAGAAAAAGATGGGCTCGTAAGCCCAAGGGCAATACTGGTGATTTTGTTATCTTTGGACTCGCTTCGTCGATTAAGGAATGAGTCCGAGGAAGAAGAATAAGACTTCATCCTTGTGGCTAGTGAGCTACCACAACCTAAGGGCGAGGGGTCTCCGAACCCAGAGCCAATGAAACGGACCTTCGTCAAGCCAGGGGATCCGAGGTAGGGGCAAGAACTGGGGCTTCCCCTAATGCAAGGAGGGCTCCACTGGGAGTCTTAGGTCCAATTGAAATGGTTGATTCGCCCTCTTTCTCGGAATCAACGTTCAATGAGGCCCAAGCAGCAAAAGAGCGTTCTTCAGGCGGGGATCACAGATCGAAAGACCCTTTCCGCGGTTTTTTTGATGGTGTGGATTTGGCGTCCGCAGAAGACATTCTTGGGCTTGGTAATTTAGAGGTACCGAGGAAAAGTTCATCCACCGATACAAGAGGTATTTCCTTCGGTCCTAAGTTGGTCGATCGATTTCCTGCGCCGAGTGCTTACCCTGATCGAAAACGGACCATATCTTTCACCATTCCCGAAGATGCTAGGGTTCTTTCCGCCCCTGTTGGGGTGGCCAGTTATCTTTGGTGTTTGGTGACCGAGGAAGATCAGGCCAAAATGAATGAAGTGGATGCATCCTGCCTGTTCAATGAAGCTCAACAGGCGTTGAATCGGGTAATTTCTAATAAGCCCTATCCGATGTTCTTTGTCTTGTACTTTAAAGTTTTATTCAATTGTAACATCCTTCTTTATGCTTGCAGGCATCGGTACTTCATCACGGAGCCTTCCTCCGATTTCGGGAAGAGTCAGGATGCTATGAACGGCTCGAAGGGGAGATGATGAATCTTCGTGCCGAACTGGATCTTTCCCGGAAGGATAATGCTGGCTTGATCGAGCAAATAGTGGAGGAGCAGGATGGATCGGCTGGCCTCGAAAAAAGAGATTTTTGAGGCACAGTTAACTTCAGCAAAAGCTTAGCTTGGAGAGGCAAAGGAGAAAATCGAGGTTCTAACCAAGAATACCGATGAACTCCAATCTTGGGTCATCATGGTTATCTCAGATCGAGATATTATGGCTAACGAGCTAAAAAAGGCCAAGTCGGAAGTTGCCGTGGTCAAAGCCGAGGCCGATGAGCTAGTGGCCCAATATAAGGCCGATGCTGAAGCCGCTCAAGGTCAATCAAGGAATATGGTTGATCATATGAAGTGAAAATCTCGTCGGCTCGTCCTCGAAGAGATTCACGCTCGAGGCTTTGATTTATCGGCGGAGATCGAAGATGCCAAGATAGCCGAGACCGAAGCTAGAAAATTAGCCTTCCCGGAGAAGGATGATTCCGAGGATTCAGGCGGATCCGAAGAATGAGGCAACCATTTCCTTTCTTTTCCTATATTTGAAACTGTGTATCAAGGTGCTCGAATTTGTAGGAAGGATTTCCATTGTGTATATATACATTTGCAACTTTTGAATTGTCTTAGCTTTCAAGCATAACTAACTTGGTATGACTTTAACCTTTAGAGTTAGGGATTTGCCTTAATATGTCTTACTCCCCCTCGAGTTCCGTTAACTCGAAACAGCCTTAGCCCTTTAAGATTCGAGGTTTGCCTTAGTAGGTCTTACTTCCCCTCGAGTTCTACTAACTCGAAAACAGCCTTAGCCTTTTAAGGTTCGGGGTTTGCGTTAGTAGGTCTTACTTCCCCTCGAGTTCTGCTAACTTGAAACAGCCTTAGCCTTTCAAGGTTCGGGTTTTGCCTTTGTAGGTCTTACTTCCCCTCGAATTTTGTTAACTTGAAATGGCCCTAACCTTTTAAGGTTCGGGGTTTGTTAACTCGAAACGGCCTTAGCCTTTAAGGTTCGTGGTTTGCCTTATTAGGTCTTATCCCCCTTGAGTTTTGTTAACTCGAAACGGCCTTATCCTTTAAAGTTTGGGATTTGCCTTTAAGGTCTTATCCCCCCTCGAGTTTTGTTCACTCGAAACGGCCTTAGCCTTTAAGGTTCGGGGTTTGTCTTATTAGGTCTTATCCCCCCTCGAGTAGGTTCATTTTTTGGACAAGCCCCCGAGTGAGGGAATGGTTGTTCGAACAGAATCTAAAGTGGCCCTTGGGCTCGTTTGACCGAAGGCAGGATGTTTATACATAAGAGACTACTACTGCATTTGCCAACCATTTCGGGTATTTAACCTCCCGAATAGACCCTATCTTTAGAAGTTTGGTTACCTCATCCTTGATGAATGCATGTTTGGTTTCGGACTAAGGCCTCCTTTTTTGTTTGACTGGATCGAACTTCAGATCCAGACTTAGCTTTTAAGTGGTTATCTCCGACGGTATACCTATTATATCGAGGTGGGATCAAGCGAAACAGTCTTCGTTAGTTATAAGGAATCGAATAAGTTTTGTCCTAAGCTCGGAGCTTAACCCCGAGCCCAGGTATACCTTTTGTTCGGGCAGGTCTTCTCGCTGATTGACTTGTTCTAGTTCCTCGACAGTCGATTTGCTGGCATCGGAATCATCGGGGGTGATGAAAGACCGACGAACTCCGTAATCATCATCCTCGACATCTACTTGTTTATCCACCTTTGCCAAAGATGATATCTGTGGTTGCTATTTTGTCTTGTTCTCGATCCTTTGGTTAGGAACCGTTGGTGTTGGTGTCATTTCTTCCACCGCGAACATCTCTTTAGCAACTGGTTGCTCCCCGTAAACCGTTTTCACTCCATCGGGCATTGTAAACTTCAACATATGGTGTAATGTCGAAGGTACATCCCTCATATCATGGATCCATGGCCTTCCGAATAGAGCATTGTACCTCATGTCCCAACCAATCACACAGAATTTTGTTTCTCGAACGGTTCCAACAGTATTAATCGGCAACATTATTTCACCCTTGGTGGTTTCACATGCCATATTGAACCCGTTAAGTACTCGGACTGTTGGAACGATCCGGTCCGTCAGGCCGAGCTGCTCCACGACCCATGATCAGATTATATTAGCCGAGCTACCTGGATCAATTAACACACATTTTACTCTAACTTTGTATATGAGTACATATATTACCAGTGCATCATTGTGGGGTTGTGCAATTCCTTCCGCATCCTCCTCGCTAAAATATAAAGTCCTCTCCGTCGAGTAATTTCGAGTGCGCTTTTCCCTGGTGATGGATATTTTGGTGAGTTTCAGCATCGGACCTAGAGGGGTATCCACTCCACCGATAATCATGTTGATCGTATGTTGAGGTTCTTCCTGGCTTGTCTGTTTATTCCTATTCCCGAAGTGATTTTTTGCTCGGTTGCTCAAGAATTCTCGAAGGTGTCCATTGTCGAGTAGCCGGGCTACTTCTTCTCTCAATCGTTGGTAGTCTTCTGTTTTATGACCGTGAGTGCCGTGATATTTGCATATCGGATTAGGATCCCTTTGGGTTGGATCAGATTGCAATGGCTGAGGCCATTTAGTATCTTTGATGCGACCGATGGCAGATACGATGATGGCAGCTTCAACTTTACAATTATACTCCGATAATCGAGGTGCTTCTTTATGCCCGATGGGCCTTTCAAAATTGCTTTTGGTCATGAGCCCCCGGTTGTTCTGACCATGATCGTTTCTCCTTTCATGTCTTAGGGAGTGAAGCCCGGATACGCTGATTTTTTTGTCCCCGTGATACGGTTGATGTCGCTCTCTATTTGATCTTGATTCGCAATAAGTTTCCCTTCGAATGTTGTCGTAAGTTCTAACGGGTAAATGAATCCGGAAGGGGATATGAGCTGATCATCTTCGACTCTGATCTTTGACTGGTATCGGTTATGTACATTAGCCCATGTGACAACAGGGTATTCTATTAAGTTCTGTTTAAGTTGCTGCGAAGCCGCTGAGCTTCGAACATTGAGCCCTTGAGTGAAAGCTTGAACAAACCAATCGTCTGTGACCGGTGGTAGATCTATTCGTTCCATTTGGAACCGAGACACGAACTATCTGAGCATCTCGTTATCCTTTTGCCTGACTTTGAAAAGGTCCGATTTCCGCGTTTCGACCTTGATGGCGCCTGCGTGTGCTTTTACAAAAGAATCTGCAAGCATAGAAAATGAGTTAATAGAATTAGGAGGTAAGTTGTGATACCATGTCATGACTCCTTTCCACAAGGTTTCCCCAAATTTCTTTAACAAAACGGATTCGATCTAGTCATCCGCCAGGTCGTTTCCTTTGATAGCGCATGTATATGCGGTTACATGCTCGTTTGGGTCGGTCATTCCATTGTATTTGGGGATTTCTGGAATACGGAATTTCTTGGGTATCGATTTCGGAGCCACGCTTGGTGGAAAAGGTTTTTGTACGAACCTTTTGGAATCTAGGCCTTTTAATATCGGGGGTGTTCCTGGGATTTGATCCACCCTGGAGTTGTAAGTTTCCACCTTCTTGTTATTTGCCTCGATTGTTTTCTCCCATATTCTATTCATTTAGTTAGTTCTTCGAGCATCTTCATAATTTCGGGGTTCGCCCCCGATTCACCCTCATTTAACCCTTCTGCAATCGGTCTATCTCTATGGGTAATTTCCCGGGAAGGGCCAGGTTTGATCCTGTTCAAGATTTGGCTTCGATTTTGTAACTGAGCTATGACGGCCTGTTGGGCTTGCAACATTTCGAAGATCATCCGGAGACTGATCCCGTCCCCTTCATCATTTTGCGGATGTTGCGTTATCGATCGATTTCCCCTATGAATGCTATTTGTGGGACCGGTGAGCTGATCTGCATCAACTGCCACTTGTGAATTGGCATCGATTGGAATTCCGTCACCGAGCGCTATGTCATTATTTTCACCTTGATGATCGAACTCGTTATCAACGTGCAGAGGTGTCGATCGAGAGTTTGACATTTTCGTATTGTACCTAAAATGAAAGACACTTCAAAGAGCAAGCGTAAAACAATGTGTGTGACAAGAAATTGAATCAAGTATCCACAATTATCCTCAGCCCCACGGTGGGCACCAAACAGTTTACCCTAAATTTCGAATAACAATTGAATTTATACGTGGTTTTAAGGATATGTGGCCTAATTTGATACAAATGATGAATAATATAGCGAAAATTAAAATTAAAGGATAAATAGAGAAGAAAAGCAAACCAACTAAGTTAGATACTCTTGACCGTTGAATAATCCTTGTTGAGCAGAAACGGACTATAATAAGAATTGGAACAACAAAGTGATTTAAGAGAGTAATAAACTGTTTCGTTCTTTCTATTGATGATTCGTGTAAAATGTGATGATCCCGTAAACGGTTCAATTCTCCCTTTATATAGTGGGGAGACCATACATTTAGTAAATCGTTATACAAGGCAAGAATCTTTATATAAGGTAAAATATCTCCCGATTTGATAATTAAACGATTCTACTGATCAGTGCCGAGATTCCCACCGTGATGCTTATCCCATCACAGATTTTTCGATCCTCCATCATTTAAGTTTAACGATCTACCCTTGGACATTTTCGGAGTGAAGCTCGATGGGCTCGGTATTTTCGAGGTTGGACATTCTGACTTCGTATTACAGTTCGATGACGTTCAGGCTCGATCTTTGATCGTACACACTTCGAGCCTGATTTACCGAGCAATAATTGAACTCGATGCTAATCGTATAGGGTCGATCCCGATTTTGACTACATATAGGTGAGTCCGACTTTGGCCGCATACAATAACAAACCCTAAAACCTTTAAAATATAGAAATTCACCATAAATAAAATATTATTTATAATATGTTAGACTATATCTTGCGTTCAACAACAATTGTTAGTAGTGCTTTGAGGCTCTTAAATTAGATTAACCTTTTCTAGATTCAAAAGCTTTTTATCCTCTTATCTGTTTGAGTTTATTTCGAGTTTAAAGGGCTCTATTCTTATAAATAAAATTTTCTTACTTCATATTCATCTTCTGATCTATTTTCCTACAAAGAAGATTTGGTTATATCGTTGACGTGTTAGTCCACATTAGCCTTTCCGCTTCTTTTTTTTATATTTAAAAAACAATCTGAATATATTCTCTTAATATCAACATATACGAATACTTTGATCTTACAGTATCAAGTTCAACTATTGCTCGACAGATCGGTTTTGGAATGCGTAGGATCAAAGATCGAACCCGAGCTTCATCGAAGCGGAACACGAAGCTAATTGTCTAACCTCGACAACACCGAGCCCGTGGTCCGAAATCGATCCTGACTCCGAAAATGTTCGAGGGAAGATCATTAAACCAAAAAGACGGAAATCCATAATATCCATAATGGGACGAACATCACTGTGGGAATCTCGGCACAAATCAATAGAACCGCTTAATTAGCAAATCAGGAGATTTTTTACCTTGTACGAAAATTTTTACCTTGTATAGAGTTGCACAGATGTACGACCTCCCTACTATATAAAGGGAGGGTTGAATTATTTGCCAAGCACTTGTCAAATCATCAATAAAAAGAAAAACAGTGGTATATTGCTCTCTTGAATTATTTTATCATTAACTTGTTCCAATTTCCATTATAATCAGTTCTTGCCCAAGAAGGATCAGCCAACGGCCAAGAGTGTCTAACTCGGGTGGTTTGCGTTCTTTACATTAATCTCTTAATTTTAACTTTCATTATATTATTCGTCATTTTTATCAAATTACGCCACGTATCCTTAAAACCACGTATAAATTCAATTGTTATCCGAAATTTAGGGTGAACAGTTTGGCGCTCACCGTGGGGCTAAGGATAATAGTGGATTCTTGATACAATTTTCCGTCGCACACATTGTTTCACACTTGCTCTTTGAAGTGTCTCTGATTCCAGGTTACAATACAAAAATGTCAAACTCTCAATCGACACCTCTGCACGTTCATAACGAGTTCGATCATCAAGGCGAAAATAATAACATAGCGCCCAGTGACGAAATTCCAATCGATGCCAATTCACATGTGGTGGTCGATGTAGATCCGCTTACTGACCCCTCAAATATCGTTCATAGGGGAGTCCGATCAGTGACACAAAATATCCAAAAAGTTGAAAGGGATGGGATCAGCCTCCGGATGATTTTCGAAATGTTGCAAGCCCAATAGGCAGTGATAGCTCAGTTACAAAATCGAAGCCAAATCTCGAACAAGATTGAGCCTGGCCCGTCCCGGGAAATTACCCATAAGGATGGATTGGTTGTAGGAAGGTTGAATAAGTGTGAATCGGGGGCAAACCCCGGAATTATGAAGATTCTCAAAGAACTAACTAAACGAATAGAAAGTGGGGAGAAGAAAATCGAGGCAAATAACAAGAAGGTGGAAACCTACAACTCCAGGGTGGATCAAATCCTAGGGGAATCCCCGGTATTAAAAGGCCTAGATTCCAAAACGTTCGTCCAACAACCTTTTCCACCAAGCGCGACTTCGAAACCGATACCCAAAAAATTCCGTATGCCAGAAATCCCCAAATACAATGGAACGACCGATCCGAATGAGCATGTAGCTGCATATACATGCCCTATCAAAGGGAACGACCTGGAGGATGACGAGATCGAATCCGTTCTATTGAAAAAATCTGGGGAAACCCTATCGAAAGGAGCCATGACATGGTATCACAACTTACCCCCTAATTCTATTGACTCGTTTGCTATGCTTGCCATATTCTTTTGTGAAGGCACACGCAGGCACCATCAAGGTCGAAATGTGAAAATCGGACCTTTTCAAAGTCAGGCAAAAGGATAACGAGATGCTCAGAGAGTTCGTGTCCCGATTCTAAATGGAACGGATGGATCTGCCACCAGTCACAAACGATTGGGCTGTTCAAGCTTTCACTCAAGGGCTCAATGTTCGAAGTTAAGCGGCTTCGCAACAACTAAAACATAACTTAATAGAGTACCTTGCCATCATATGGGCTGACGTACATAACTGGTACCAGTAAAAAATCAGAGTCGAAGACGATCAGCTCAGTGCCCCTTGGGGATCCATTTACCCCGTTTGAGCTTATGACAAAATCCGAAGGGAAATTTATCATGAACCAAGATAGAATAGAGAGCAACATCGGCCATATCACGAGGACAGAAAAATCCCCGTATCCGGGCAAAAGCTCTCCTAGACATGAAAGGAGAAATGACCGAGGTCAGAACAGCCGGGGCCTCATGACCAAAAGCAATTTCGAAAGGCCCATCAGGCATAAATAAGCACCTCGGTTATCGGAGTATAATTGTAATGTTGGTGCCGCTATTGTATCTGCTATCGGTCACATCTAATATACTAAATGGCCTCGACCATTGCAATCCAATACGACCAATGGGATCCTAATCAGATATGAAAATATCATGGCACTCACGGTCATAAAACGGAAGACTTTCGGCAACTGAGAGAAGAAGTAGCCCGGCTACTCAGTAACAGACACCTTCGATAATTCTTGAGCGACCGAGCAAAAAATCACTTCGGAAACAGGAACAAACAGACATGCTAGGAAGAACCTCAACGTACGATCAACATGATTATCGGTGGAGTCGATACCCCTCAAGGGCCGATGTTGAAACGTACCAAAATATCCATCATTAGGGAAAAGCGCACTTGGGATTACATGCCAGAGGGGACTTTATTTTTTAACGACGAGGATGCGGAAGGAATTGTACAACCCCACAATGATGCACTGGTAATATCTTTACTTATAAATAAAGTTAGAGTAAAACATATGTTAATTGATCTAAGTAGCACGACCAATATAATCCGATAGTGGGTCGTGGAGCAACTCGGCCTGTTAGACCGAATCGTTTCCTACAGTCCGAGTACTTAATGCGTTCAATGTGGCATGTGAGACCACCAAGGGTGAGATAACGTTGCCAATAAATACTGCTGGAACCATTCGAGAAACAAAGTTCTATGTGAGCGGAGGGGACATGAGATACAATGCTCTGTTCGAAAGGCCATGGATCCATGACATGAGGGCGGTACCTTCGACATTACACCAGGTGTTGAAATTTACGATGCCCGATGGAGTTAAAATAGTTTATAGGGAGCAACCAGCTGTGAAAGAAATGTTCGCAGTGGAATAAATAATACCAACACCAGCGGTTCCAAACCAAGAGGTCGAGAGCATGACAAAATAGCAATCACAGATACCGTCTTCGGCAAATGTGGATAAACAAGTATATGTCAAGGATGATGACTATGGAATTCCCAGATCTTTCATCACCCACGACAATTCCGATGCCAGCAGATCAACTGTCGAGGAACTAGAACAAGTCACACTACGAGAAGACTTGCCTGAATGAAAGGTATACCTGGGCTCGGGGTTGAGCTCCGAGCTTAGGACAAAACTTATTCAATTCCTTACAACTAACGAAGACTGCTTCACTTGGTCCCACCTTGATATAACAGGTATACCGTCGGAGATAACCACTCACAAGCTGAGTCAGGATCCGTAGTTCCATCCAGTCAAAAAAAAAAAGGAGGCCTCAGTTCGAGATTAAACATGCATTCATCAAGGATGAGGTAACTAAACTTCTAAATATAGGGTCTATTCGGGAGGTTAAATACCCAGATTGGTTGGCAAACGTAGTGGTAGTCCCTAGAAAAGGGAATAAATTAAGAATGTGTGTAGATTATAAAGACTTGAATAAAGCATATCCAAAAGACTCTTTTCCCTTACCCAACATCGATCGCATGATCGATGCTACTGCCAGCCATGAGACCCTTAGTTTTCTCGACGCATAATCCGGCCACAACAGAATATGGATGAACCCAGGTGATCAGGAAAAAGCTTCCTTCATCACTAAATATGGCACATACTGTTACAATGTAATGCCATTTGGGTTAAAAAATGCTGGAGCCACATACTTACGCTAAGGGAAATCCATGAAGGTACTTGCGGGAACCATTCTTGCGCCGAGCCGCTAATTCGAAAAATAATTAGAGCCAGTTATTATTGGGTCAACATGGAAAAAGACGCAATGGGGTTAGTTTGAAAATGTGACAAATTCCAAAGGCATGCTCAGATGATCCATCAACTGCGGGAGACACTTCACTCAGTCTTATCACCATGGCCGTTCATGAAATGGGGGATGGACATCGCTGGCCCTCCTCCTTACACGCCAGGTAAAGTTCAATTTGTACTATTTATGACTGACTATTTTTCTAAATAGGTGGAAGCGCAAGCGTATGATGTTAGGGAAAAAGAAGTGATCGATTTCATTTGGGATCACATCATATGCCGATTTGGAATGCCAGCCGAAATTTTATGCGACAATAGGAAGCAATTCATCGGTAGCAAAGTGAAAAAATTCCTCGAAGATCACAAGATCAAAAGGATCCTATCGACACCCTACCACGCCAGTGGGATACTTGACATGAATGCTTGGTTGGGAGGATTTGCAGCCGCACTTGTTGATGATCTAGTTTGGGTCATGAATTTCATCCTTGTTGAGGCTGGAGGCAGAACCCTCGGAGTTATCTATGAACGTGGTTTGATCGTGACATACAAAAGCTGGTGCGAAGCCATGTCTGCATATCCTAGAACTTATGACTTATGATTCTGTTTTCAGCCTCTACCAGGACAGATGTGAAATGGAAGATATATTATTGGGAATGGACAAGCATAATCTACCAACAAAACCATACTTCGTAATCTTAAAAAGAGATTAACCGATGCTAAACGGAGATGGAAGGACAAATTACCCGAAGTCCTATGGGCATATTGTATGACCGAGAATCCAGCACCGGAGCCGCCCCGTTCTGTCTGGTTTATGGCGCCAAAGCTTTGATATCGGTCGAGGTCGGGGAACTAAGTGTCAGGTTCCAGTATGCGACAGAGGAATCGAACTATGAAGCCATGAATACGAACTTGGAACTGTTAGATGACAGACGTGAAGCCGCCTTTGTTCGACTCGCTGTTCAAAAGCAAAGGATCGAGAGGTATTATAACAGAAGGACCAACCTTCGATATTTCAACGTAGGGACTTAGTGCTAAGGAAGGTTACACCAAACACACGGAGTCCAAACGAAGGGAAGCTGGGACCAAAATGGGAAGGACCTTATTGTATCATTAAAATCACCGGAAATGGATCCTACAAGCTTGGAACGGTGGATGGTAAACAACTACCAAACAACTGGAACATAAGTCACTTAAAACGATATTACTGCTAAGGTATGACCCTGTTCTTTATTTCTATTTGCATTACGAACTGACATTTGCAGGTATCAAACGAGGTACCCTGGATCGGGGAATACGAGATATTAAGTCTGAAAGCACGCGTTGCACTCTTTTTCCCTTGAACCATTTTTGTCTCAAAATGCATTTTACGGCAAGGTTTTTAATGAGGCAACTAATAAATCGTGCTAACTTAGATTCGAAGGCCGATAGCAAATTGGTAACAAAAGTATTCGAGGCTTATCTTCGGTCGACCCTGAATACTGGGGGGGGCCACTTTAGCTTGGAAAGATATTTTAGGATTAAAGGCTCAAAGATCAATAAGATTCAATGTAAGGGCCAAACGGTCAAATGAACCGTGCCCAAATAGATTGATCGAACCCTAACACAAATTGTACACATGCATTACTATTATGAATAAGAATAAAGAAAAGTCTCTTGTATACAAACGTCCCGCTTCCGATCAAACGAGACCAAGGGCCACTTTAACTTTAGTTCGAATAACCATTCTCTCACTCGGGGACTTTTGTCCGAAAAACGAACTTATTCGAGGGGATATAAGACCTATTAAGACAAACCTCGAACATTAAAGGCTAAGGCCGTTTTGAGTTAGCAGAACTCGAGGGGATATAAGACCTATTAAGGCAAACCTCGAACTTTAAAGGCTAAGGTAATTTCGAGTTAACAGAACTCGAGGGGATATAAGACCTATTAAGGCAAACCTCGAACTTTAAAGGCTAAGGCCGTTTCGAGTTAGCAGAACTCGAGGAGATATAAGACCTATTAAGGCAAACCTCGAACTTTAAAGGCTAAGGCCGTTTCGAGTTAGCAGAACTCGAGGGGTTATAAGACCTATTAGGCAAACCCCTGAACTAAAATGTTAAGGCCACACCGAGTTAATACTATTCGAGGGTTAAGGTATTTCGAAAGTTGCAAAAAGAAAGCTTTACAATAGTATTCGAGGGCTAAGGTATTTCGAAAGCTGCAAAAAGAAAGCTTTACATATATACATCAAAAATCCCTTTTACAAAATCGAGCAACCTCGATACAATATTAAACACGGGAAAAGATAAAACTCAGTCAGGAGCGACTTAGTCTCAATTGGATTCCACCTCGATATCAGAATTTTCGAGGTCGTCTCATTCATCAGATCCGTCTGAATCCTCAGAATCATCCTCCTCCGAAAAGGCTAATTTTCTGGCCTCGGCTTCGGCTATCTTGGCATCTTTGATCTCCGCCGATAAATCAAAGCCTCGAGCATGAATTTCTTCAAGGACAAGTTTGTGAGATTGCCAGCTCATATGGTCAACCATATTCCTTGATTGATCTTGAGCAGCTTCAGCAGCGGCCTTATATTGAGCCACCAGTTCATCAGCTTCGACTTTGACCATGGCAACTTCCGACTTGGCCGTTTTTAGCTCTTTAGACATATTATCTCGATCTGAGATAACTGTGCTGATCCCAGATTAGAACTCGTCAGTATTCCTGGTTTGAGCCTCGACTTTCTCCTTTGCCTCTCTAAGCTAGAAGCTAACCGTGCCTGAGATGTCTCTTTTTCCGAGGCCAGTTGATACATCTTGCTCCTCCAATCATCTCCCCTTCGAGCCGCTCGTAGCATTTCGACTCTTCCGGGAATCGGAGAAAAGCTTCATGGTGAAGTACCGAGGCCCGCTAGCATAAAGGAAGATATTATGATTACTTGAAATTTTAAAGTACATAACAAATGACATCAAATAAAGCTTATCGGAAGTTGCCCGATTCAGCGCCTATAGAGCTTCATTGAAAAGGCAGGGCGCATCCACCTCGTTCATTTTTGCCTGATCCTCCTCGGTCACCAAGCACCGAAGATAAATGGCCACCCCAAAGGTGGCGGAAAGAACCCGGGCATCCTCGGGAATAGTGAAAGATATGGATCATTTTCGATCAGGGTAAGCGCTCGGCGGGGGAAACCAATCGACCAATTTTAGACTGAAGGAAATCCCGCTTGTATCGGTGGATGAGCTCTTCCTCAGTACCTCTAAATTATCGAGTACAAGAACAGCTTACACGGACGTCGAATGCAGACCATCAAAAAAACCACGGAAAGGGTCTTTTGATCTATGATATCCGTCCGGGGAACGTTCTTTTTCCATTTGGGCCTCGTTGAACATTGATTCCGAGAAAGTGGGCAAATCAACCATCTCAATCAGACCCAAGACTCCCAGTGATACTTTCCTCGTATCTGGGGAAGCCCCAGTTTTTGTCTCCATCTCGGGTCCCCTAACTCGACAAAAATCCACTTCACTAACCCCTGGTTCGGAGACCCCTCACCCTTCAAATTGTGGCGGCACACTAGCCACAAGGTCAAAATCCTCTTCTTCCTCCTCATACTCATCCCTCAATCGACGTAGTGAGTCTAAAGATAATACTCGATCACTAGCACTCCCCTTGGGCTTACGAGCCAATCTTTTCCTCGGTCTCTTTTTTCTGAGGTTTGAAGAACTTGGGTCCTCTTTTATTTTCTTCTCTTTATCCTGCTTCGAGACATGGGGCTTGGTGGGAACATCATCTCCTACTGGTGGAGGTCTCATCTCAACATCCTTTAATAAACCTGCAAAAGAAAGGCAAAACAAGATAAAAATCGATAATATAAATAATTAAGCTCGAAAGTAACTTATCTCACCATGAAGTCGGGCCTCCCACCGGCCTTTCGAAAGCTTGCGCCATGCACGCTCGGAATATGGTCTTTGGGATACGATCCCCTCGACCCATTCTTTGAGATGAGGAATTACTTCCGCCATCCAAGAAACAGCTGCGCCATAGGAAATTGATAAGAGGACGGGCAAAAGGGAGAACGGTAAACAAATTGATAAGCAGGGTTACACTTACGGTTCATATTCCATTTCTCAGGAAATGGCATATCCTCGGCCGGGATTAGATCTGATGTTTTCACTCGAACAAATCGACCCAACCAACCTCAATCCCGATCCTCATCAATACTTGAGAACGGGGCATTGCTTGCCAGACGAGCAAGTTTTATCAACCCCCCTAGGTAGAGTCGGGGACTGTTCAAACGCATGAGATGATCGACGGTAAAAGGATAACCCTTGATCTTGTCTACAAAAAAACAGAGAAGGATGACTATCCTCTAGAAAGAAGGATGAATTTGGCCCAAGGTCACCTCGTACCATTTACAAAAGGCAACAATGATCGTGTCCAAAGGGCCCAACGTGAAGGGATAAGTGTAAACACTTAAAAAACCCTCCAAGTGGGTAGTGATTGCTTCTTCAGGCACAGGCACCACCACACACTTGTCGACCCAGTTATAGTCTTCCTTGACTTTATCGAGATCTCTGTCGGTGATTGAACAGATGTATCTCGTGACCGGTTTGCATTGGCCAGGTGTTGAAGAAGCTTTATCAACTTTGAAATTGGCTCCGGTGGAACACTCAGTTGGTACAACCGCCATCAGAGGGGGCTCCAGTGTAGATTCCTCAATGACGATAGGCAAAACGTCCTCAGCAGGTTGAGAAGAAGACGGAGTTTGTCTTTAGGGAACGGATTTCGAAGTCTTCACCATTATTTTTGAACAGATAAAGAAATAAAAAGATACAGGTGTCAAGGAAATATAATCTAAAGATAGCTTGTGAAGTATTTTCAGAAAACCAGAAGGAAGGAGGACTTGAAGATAAGAACGATGTAGTTTTCATAAAAGAGCACAAACATTTGAATACAAAGAGTGAACGAGGGTATTTATAGTCTCTCAAAATGGCGGTTCGCATCCCAAAGCGGCAGAACACCGACTGACACACACTTAATACTTTAAAGGGCATTTCTGATGGGACGTTTTCAATTTCCATATCGTGTACGTCATAAGTTCATCGTCACTTATCAGAGTGGTGAGAATATGAGGCTCATATCGTTTCTCATCGTTACTCTCAAAGAAATAAGGGGACTATCTGTATACGGTCAAAGTCGGGCCCATCTATATGTGGTCGAAATCAGGCTAAACTCTATATAGTCAACATCGAGTTCAACTATTGCACGACAAATTGAGTTCGGAATGCGTAGGGTCGAAGATCGAACCCGAGTTTCATCAAAGCGGAACACGAATCCAGAATGTCTAACTTCAAGAACACCGAGCCCGTAGTCCGAAACCGATCCTAACTCCGAAATATTCGAGGAAAGATCATTAAACCTAAATGACGGAAAGCCAGAATATCCATAATAGGACGAACATCGCGGCGAGAATCTCGACAGAAATAAATAGAACCGCTTAATTAGCAAATCAGGAGATTTTTTACCTTGTGCGAAGATTTTTACCTTGTATAGAGTTGCACCAGATGTACGATCTCCCTACAATATAAAGGGAGGGTTGAATTATTTGCCAGACACTTTTCCAATCATCAATAAAAAGAAAAACAATGGTATATTTCTCTCTTGAATCATTTTATCATTAACTTGTTACAATTTCTATTATAATCAGTTTCTGCCCAAGAAGGATCAGCCAACGGCCAAGAGTGTTTAACTCAGGTGGTTTGCGTTCATTTCATTTATCTCTTAATTTTAACTTTCATTATATTATTCATCATTTGTATCAAATTAGGCCACGTATCTTTAAAACCACGTATAAATTTAATTGTTATCTGAAATTTAGGGTAAACAATTACACCTAAAGGATTTTGGGTAATAACTAGTGTATAAGTTCTGGAAAGAAAAAATTAGTACTTACCTTTTAGGTAGAATGTTTGGAGTTTGAATTTCCTCATGTTTGGCCAATAATGTCACGACCCCAATTTTCCTCCGTAGGATGTCTTGATTGTACCTAGTCTCTACAACTAGGTAAGCCTAACATTCAATGTAATGTAATAGGAATAATCAACAAAATACTAAGAACAAGTTTGAATATCTAATATAAACTCCTGAAAATATATTTAACAACAATACATTCCCCAAGACCGGTGGAATTGAGTCATAAGCTCTACAGAGTATCCTAAAATGTCTACTACATCACTGTCTAAATGAAAAATATAACAACAGTAAGAGTAAAGGAAGGTGACTTTGAAGCCTGCGGACGCCGGTCAAGCATAACTTGAAGTCTCCATAAAGCAGCTAACAAATGATCACTAACTATTGGCATGAGCAGACGTACCTGCATCTGCACAAAAAGATGTGCAGAAGCGTAGTATGAGTATACCACAATGGTACCTAGTAAGTATCAAGCCTAACCTCAGTAGTGTAGTGGCGAAGACAGGTCAAGACACCTACTAGGATATAAATAAACAGTATGAAAACGTAATAAGAATAAATAATGGAAAGCAAAAAGACAACTGATATGAAACAGTTAACATCATGAAATAATACCAGAACTGTAAGCACGAAAATAACATAAAGGAATCAGTTAAAGAGCCTCGTTTTGCATATCCTTTTGATATTAATGTTGTGTACCTGTGAAATTCATAAATGGTACACAAAAATTATGCCTCGTTTTGCATATCTTCTCTATATGCAGGATTGATTAAAATAGAGCACGTTATGTTATCTTGTGCACCTAGGAGGCTTTATCTGTTATTCGTGACTTGTTGATATTATTGTTGCGTACCTGTGAAATTCATAAATGGTACAGGTTATTAGCGAGTATCATTGATAATTCTTGCCTCTATTACCTCGTCGATGTTAGTTATGATAATTGCTGAGTACATGAGGTCGGTTGTACTCACACTACAATCTCCACTTAATTGTGCTGATCTAGGTGTTGAGCCGAGTTGGGAGTGGCTGTATTTTGTTGTTGTGATCATTTTGAGAGACGAGGTAGGCCTGCAAATCGATAGTAGTCTTGGCATATCTTTTCATTTCTATATATTTGCTTTCATTCAGACAGTATTTTACTTTGTATTCCAGACTTGTATCTCTGTTTTAGAGCTCATTACTCTGTATTTTCTAGTTCTGGAGAATTTGTTATGTATCGACGTAGTAATTTTATGTTATTCGTTTAACGTGTATTATGTATTTAAGTTATCTTGTTCTACTCTTATTATGTTTGGCTTGCCTAGCAAGTGAAATAGGCGCCATCACGACCGGTTGGTGGTCTTGGGTTGTGACATATATTAATTGTTCTCTTTATTTATTCAGCCTGCCTAAAGTATATTTGACCTGTGTTTATTTGAGCTGTCATATTCATTTGATGATAGCATGCTTACATCTATATAATATTTATGCTTTACCTAATTATTAGATGGTTAGTGAGTGTCGATGTCGACCTATCACCAATATTTCTTAGAGGATAGAATTGATACTTACTGAATATTGTGATTTTATACTCATACTACACTTATGCACATGTTGTGCAGGTTCTGAGACTTGTATTAGCAGTACCCTTTGTGCTGAGTAGGAGTATTATTGGAGACTTTTCGGTCAGCTGTTGTTCTTGATCAGATCTGCGGTATTTGGAGTACCCTGCCCAACTTATCTATTTATTTTTCATGTATTCTATTATGCGGCACCTTCCTGAGGTTCTTTGGAAGGGCAACGTACGACAAAGCAATCGATGTTAGTACGATTGCTGTCCCCCAACTGAGGTCCCCTCCGTACGCTAGATTAAATTGTCAGTGCCGTACGGGAAAACCAATGTCGTGAGCAGCTAAGAACAAAAGAGAGAATTGAGAGAGAATGTTTGATTGTATAAATGAAGGCTATCACAGAAAAGCTACATGGTGTCGAGGGGGAGAGACACCAGTACAGAGAATTGTTTGCTTGATAGAAAGTTTTGAATGCTTGATCCCCCCTCATAATGCTTAAAAGAAATTAACCAAAGTTACATGAGTTGACCTATGAAAGCTGTAGATGCATACTAAAAGAAAATAAAGTAAATCTACTCTATATTTACAATGAAAAGGACTTAGTCTTCTACAAGGTAGAAACAAGTCCGTTCGCAGCAACTTTGTCATTAGCATCCGGGTCCGCGCCCGACGTTGTTTGCGTGCGCGGCGCTGTGGGCATCTGCCTGTGGCTAGGCGCTGTGCTGATTATCAATGGGGCGACAGAGGTGCTTGCACGCTTGTCACTTGAAGCTGCCGAGACTACGGGGATGACCGTGGGGCTGGGCGTTGGGAGGCTTGCCAAGACTCCAGGGGGCGCGTCCAAAGGGTCATGGGGCATGGCTGGAAAGCCGCCCATGACATTCTCCCCTACCTTAGTTGGCAACGTCCTCGGCGCCTTACTTGCAAGGTAGTCATCAATTAGGCTCTTGTAGTCTTTGAGGTTTGTCCCCCTCTCCCAAGTATTCTCCTCTGCATCACGTCCCTGCCATTTCACCAATAACTCTTCGTGATCTTTCCTTGAGGCATGAATCACTCTATCATCAAGAATATCTTCAGCACACCTCTTCCCTGTTGAATTGGGGCCTCGAATACTGGGTATTGTAAGTTGGCTCTATGAGGGATGCTCCATATCTTCCCAAAAAGGTTTCAGGAGATTGACATGGAAGACGGGATGAATTTTCCAGCAAGCTAGGGTATCCACCCAGTATGCAACTTTCCTAATGCGCCTTTCAATGGACAAGGGTCCAATATATTTTGCAATAGGCGAGGATAATGGACGCCTGCAAACAAGTACTGCTTTGGGATTTTGACCATCACTTTTTCTCCTACCTGATACTCAACAAAGCGATGATTTTGATTAGCATGCCTCTTCATCCGCACTATATCCAAATTTCTCTTCCATTCTCTTGAGAAGCTAGTGGCTCGAAAATATTTTGACATGTTTGGTGCATTCACAATATGTGGGAGTAGCGGTTGCTGTACGGTAACAATTTCAAAAGCGCTCTTGTTGGTACAAGAGCTGTTTTGTGAATTGAAACACAATTGAGCAGCATCCAAACGCTTTTCCAATGTCTCTTTGGGACAGCCAGTGGTTCCAAGAGTCCTGCTTGTGTCAGACGGTCCGACTTGTCCTTTTGGCATACTAGACAAGTCTTCGCATACTGAGCGACGACATCGGCCATTTGAGGCCAATAATATGCACGGCGAAGTAACGCCGTGGTGCGTTCTTCACCTGGATGACCGGCCCACTGAGTGTCGTGGCATTCCGCCAGAAGGGTCCTTCGCAGATCTCCTCCTTTGGGAACATAAAGTCGGTTTTCTTTCCCCTTCAGGAAATCATCTTCTGTGTAAAACTGGTGATTCTTGCCTTATTCTACCAAATTAACCAAATACTGTGCAGCAGGATCCCTGATGAGTAGACCCTGTATCTGGTCTTTTATGGTGGTGGCTACTTCACTCCCCTTAAGGTGGCGAGTATGCACACTGATGTTAGATCCGCTCTCCGACTGAGTGCATCAGCAACATGATTAGTCTTCCCACTACGGTGCTCCAGGTTGAAGTGAAATTCCGCTAGGAGTTCCTGCCACCTGGCCTGTCGACCATTCAGCTTCGGTTGAGTCATGAAATGGCTAACAGCTGTGTTGTCTGTCTTGACCACGAACGGGGTTCCCAGCAGATAATGCCTCCAAAGGCGTAGGCAATGGACGACAGCCAATAATTCCTTCTCATGGGTGGCATAGCGCCGCTCCGCATCCTTCAGCTTCTGGCTCTCGTATGCTACATGATGCCCTTCTTGTAGCAAAACTCCACCAAGATCATAGTCGGAGGCATCCGTTTGTACCTCGAATGGCTTGGCCAAATCAGGGAGAGCCAAGACGGTGCTACTAGACATAGCTGCTTTCAATGCGTTGAAGGCTTCCACTCGCCTGGGTCTCCAATCCCAAGGCGTGACCTTCCTTAGGCCAAGGAACGCCCTCAAGGCATGGACATCCTTACGCGGCGGCCAATCTGTGATAGCCTGTATCTTCTGTTGGTCCAACTTGATCCACCCTTCCTCAATGACATGCCCGAGGAAGTCGATCTATTTTTGAGCAAAAGAGCATTTGGACAGCTTCGCATGAAATTCGTGCTCCCACAATCATGTTAGGACCTTCCGCAAGTGCTCCAGATGTTCCTCCAGTTTCTAGCTATATACGACAATGTCATCCAAGTAGACCACCACGAATTCGTCAATGTATTCCCGAAAGACTTGGTTCATCAGGGTGCAAAATATGGCTGCGGCATTAGTCAAGCCGAATGGCATCACCAGGAAGTCGTATGACGCATATCTTGCCACGCACGTCATCTTGTGTTCATCGCCCTCTACAATCCGAACTTTCCAATAACCTGTCTTCAACTCTATTTTGGTGAACACTGTCGCACCACCCAATCTGTCGAACAAGTCTTCCATGAGCGGAATAGGATACTTGTTCTTCACAGTGATTTTGTTTAGAGCCCGGTAATCCACACATAGTCGTAAAGTCCCATCGTGTTTTTTTTTTTGAAATGGCACAGGAGACCCGTATGGGGACTTGGAGGGTACGACAATCCCATGTCTAGCATTTTTGTCAATTGTCTCCGAAGCTCGGTGAGTTCAGGTTGTGACATTCTGTACGGTGCCCGGGCAGGTGGCTTCGCACCTGGCACCAACTCAATCTCATGGTCTACAGTGGGCCTCGGCGGGAGTCGCTTTGGCATGTCTTGTGGCATGACGTCTTCAAATTCCAGTAACAACTCCTTCACGGGTGTAGGAAGAGGACCCGAGGAGCGTTCTATGTCTTCAATGCAGAGGGTAGCCAAGAACGTAGGTTCATGTCTTTTGACCCCCTTCTTCAACTAGAAGGCCTAGATGTTTTCAGCGGCCATCTTCATGGGCATGCACGGGATGGTGCAGGGCTTGGCCCCATTTTTTCCCATCATCAGTAGCATGTCTGCATATGGTATGGGCATGGTGTTGGTTTGCCTTAGGAATTCCAACCCCACTATCAACTCGAAGTCATCTATGACCACCACCCACATGTTGAATTTTCCTTCATAAGGGCCAAGTTTCACTGGTACTTCTCTGGCTATTCCACCAACTGGTTGAGGGGGTGAGTTGATAGCCTTGACACGACCTCTGCCCTTTCCTACAACTAGGCCAAGGCGCTCCACCTGAGTCGAGCTAAATAGTGATGGGTCGCACCAGTGTCTATCATCGCTTGAATGGGTTTGCCATTTACCTTCGTCTCGACAAACATCAAGGTCCTCTCTTGTTTAGGAGGAGTCCTCTCATCTGCCTTCTTTTTCCCTTTCTTGTTGATTGGGCAGGGGTCCTTCTTCTTACAGATACCAGCACTGGTCCCCGCTTAGGCTTCAGAAAAAGAGCCAACAATTGCATTGAAGGCACCTACCGGTTCGGTCTGGTCCGCATCATCAGATTCGTCATCCGTCCATCATCACTAGCTTGATGGGCATTCATCTGTGCATATGGGCACTCACTATTCTAATGTGGTCCGCCATAATTACGACATCCTGAAGGGGGGGGGGTTTCCTTCCCCGATTGTTGTTTTTAGATGCAATATTAGTACTGCCTGAGGAGGGAGCCTTAGATTTGATTACACTTTGATCTCCTCCACTTCTGCTTGGGCCACCACTACTCGGATGGCCCCCTTTGTATCCTCCTTTGACAGGCTGTTGAGGCCTATCCTTCCGAGCTTTCACTTGATAATCCCCAAGGCATTCCGCTACTTGGATCGCCTTAGGTAACGTGTCCACCCTTTGTCTTTGGAGTTCCATACGGGCATACGGTTTAAACCCTTCAGGAAAGTGAAGAGTTTGTCTTTGTCCCCAATGTCGCGTATGCTCAGCATGAGCGCAGAGAATTCTCGCACGTAGTCCCGCATTGATTTGGTATGGCGGAGGTCCTATAACTTCCTCCTTGTATTGTACTCAACATTTTCGGGGAAGAACTACAGGCGCATGGCAGCCTTTTCTTCCGCCCATGTGTCGAGAGTATATTCACCGGCCCTAATGACTTCTTATTTCACCTGCCACCAGAGTTTAGCATCACCCTGAAGATACATGGCAGCAGTTGCCACCTTCTTAGCTTCTTCTAGGCCTTCTACTGCATCGAAGTATGTTCAATGTCGAAGATGAAGTTTTTCACTTCTTTGGCATTCGGAGCACCACTGTATGGCTTCGGCTCGGGAATTTTCATTTTTTGTGTCGCCGGGGCTAAGTTCACAGCACCCCCGGCTTGGTTCCCGCTTCCTTGAAGCAGGCCTTCTAAAGCAGCATTGATAACGTTGAGCTAGCCTATCAAGTTGTCCATAGTTTGTTGCATAGCAGTCAACCTGTCTGTCTTTTGTGCCCTGTGGGCTAATCCTCGGCACGCTCCTGCTGGAGGCCCTCATATTTCCCAAAAGTTTTGGCTGCCTCGGTGGCTGCCGTTTGCTAGTCTCCTTCAGAGTCGCAGTTGATGTTTTCTATGTCAACTTTTGCCTAGTGCCTCCTGCGATCCAGGTCGTCCAACCTTTGCACTAGGCTGGTCTTTAGGTCAGGCACAGTTTTCACGATGGGCCGTAATGCGTCAACCGTCTCCTCAAGGGTTGCGACGCGATCCCCATGATTCACCATGGTCAGAAATGGTGGTAATATCATTGTTATCCCTCGTCCTATGTCGAGCCTAGGCTCTGATACCAACTATTACGCAGCGCCTTCCTGAGGTTCTTTAGATGGGCAACGTAAGGCTAAGCAATTTATGTCAGTACAATTATTGTCCGCCAACTGAGGTCCCCTCCGTAAGCTAGACCAGATTGTCAGTGCCATACTGGAAAATCAATGTCGTGAGCAGCTGAGAACAAAAGAGAGAATGGAGAGAGAATGCTTGATTGTACAAATGAAGG
>MCJB01041521.1:91170-113034 GCA_002018475.1 Nicotiana obtusifolia | reverse complement strand
TTTTGAGGGTTTTTTGGTAGGTAATGTAGGACTATGGTGGGATTAGCAGAGATTAAGATAATTATCCTTCATTGATTCTAGGATTGTCTTCTAGGCATCTTTTCAAAGACCTTGTGGAGTAACGCCTGGAACTGGACGGTTCTTCCCCGCTGTGTTCTTTCCCCTTTGGATTGAGAGATGTAATCCACAACTTTAATTTGGAAATGTCATGAGTGATCTTTTCTCGGATGACTTCATATGGAGTTTGATATTCTTTTGCTGCTTCCCGGACTCTTTCCCAGTGAGGATGAGTGTTGGTATAATTCCAGCTTGCCCAATCTTTTGGCCATATCTCTCTCGGGATGCACCTATTTTGCTGAAAAAGGATTCTTTGTGCCTCGCTATATTCTTCCTCCATTGATAAAATGGACACGGGAAATTTCCACCAGAATGATGCCTCTACTTGATCCTGGACTTTTCCATTAATGATCTTTACTGGCCTATGGAACATGAACATCTTTGCTGCGTAGGAATCGCTGAAACATTTCTTCCAATATCTTCTAGGCTTGAACCATAGTAAAAATACTCTAAGGGCTGATGCAATGTTATCAAAATCCTTGAAGACTTTGCATTTTAATTCCATGAAAATATAATACTGATGGCATAGGTACCAGAAATAATCAAATTTTTGGGGTTGGACCGTTTTGAACTTTCTCCTTGGTCTCGCCTTTTCTTGGTTTGTTTCTGTGCTGCAAGGGCATCTTTCCTTTCCCAAACCATTTTTGCAATATCAAAATCTTGTTTTTCTTTTAAGGGTTGGGTGAAAGAGATTGGATTTTGTGAGGTAGATGGATAAGTAGAAAAGGTGTAGTCTAATTTAGGTGGGGAATAGGCTTGTGGAGACATAGGGAAGAAAGTAGGTTTTGTAGGGAAAACTAGGGTTGTTTGCGGCTTAAAGTGGTCATTTCTCAAAAGTTGAATCTGTTCTTTGATGGAAAATGTCTCCTTTTGTTGTTGTTGGAAGAATTAGAAAAGTGAAGTTCCGGGCGGACAAATCTCGTATTGTAAATTTGCCAACCTTAGTTCTAAGGCTTTGATTAGTCCACCATGGTGAGACGATGTTTGCTCCATCTTTTTCTCAATTGTTTCCACTTTGCTCATCATTTTATTTTGTGTTTGGGCCACGTTCTTTATGGTGTTGCCAATGTTGTTCAATACCTTGTTTTGGCAGATGGAGTTTTCTGATTGCCAGTTCATTGTTGCTTCGATGTCACTTGTTGGGTGTTTTTCTCCAGTAGGTAGCACTACGTTTCTCTTGGGAATTTTTGGAGCATGGCTTATACCCTCCTTTTCAAAAGGTTAAAGTGAAGGAAGGTCTTGGGAATGGCTGGAGCTTGAAGGACTTAGAATGATTATCTGTGATTGTGGGGGATTTGTGATTTTATAAATTGGTAAAGTTTTAGGTTTAGGTGGCTTTTTGGGTTGTGGGGTATGGGCTGATGGTGATTTGGTTTTGGGTGTGGTTTCACTATCCTCCCAACTTGGAGTGAATTTTTTTGGTAATTTTGGCCATTCATGGGGTTTGTAACTGACAAGAAATTCATATTTTCCTGGACGGCTTAATGAGCCAATTCAAGGATCTTTATTTTCATATTTGGCTTGAAATTATTTTTTAGTGGTTTTCCCCTTTTTCCTTAATTTTGGTTTGGTTTCGTTGAGGCCGAACCTTTCCCAATGATGCTGGTGGTGTTCATCATATTCTCCAACTGGATCTTCCAAACAGTCTTGACAGTCACTATAAAGATCCCAACGGCAGTGTCCCGTAAAGGGGCATTTGAACCACCAAGCTCTTTTTCCATTTTTGTCAAAATTTTGACACCAGTCATGTTCTTCCACGATGCTTTGTATATTCCAAAAGAACTCTCCATCAGGTTCAGGATATGTATCTGTTGTATCTTTGGGTTGAATCATTTGGCAAGAAAGATGGTTTTATTGGGTTTTTTGAGATGGGAATGGTCAAAGCTTATGCAAACGGTTTTGTCATTTATTTTGGTAAAAGTTAGTTCACTAGATTGTAGAGATTCCTCCCGTTCTCTTAATTTTTCATAATTTGTGATCCAGGAATCAGGAAGAATTTTGACAAGTTCATCTCTTGAAATTTGTCTAGGTATTTGGGTGCACATGGCGTTTCCTTTGTTAGCATCAATATTTAAGAGTAAAGCATTTTCTTCTCCGGAAGGCAAAGATCCATGGCATGATTTTGGACTCGCCACGCCATTTGGTGATGAAGAGTGGCTTGGATGGAATCTTTGGCTTGAGGGGCTCCTTAGATTTGGACTTGGACTTTTAGTGGTTCGGTTAAGTATGGATCATAAAGGGAAATGTTGAAATTTGAAAAGATAGTTATGAAGACAGTCCCAGCATTCAGGGTAACTTCTGCAGTACCCAAATTTGCATGTTGGTACTCCAAGTATCTTGTATCTAGAAGAAAAAGTCGAGCTACAACAGGTTGACCTTTTCTTCTGTGATATGTTAAAGCGATTCGGATAACACAAAAATAGATATGGGTAAAACCATGATCTCTCCATTGCCTGGGAAAATCATCTGGGATTTGAAGAGTGATAAATTGTTCCTCTCGAGTGGCAAGAATAGGATGCTGGTCAAGTTTTGAGGCAGCAACATATTCTTTGACACCTTTTTGTCTGTGTTGGACTAAGTAACGAATTTGGGTCCAGGGTGCAAATGATTTTTTGGCGAAAGTTGAGTAGGGGTTTATGAGAGGTAGTTCAGAGGAGGATACTTTTTGTTCATCGGGTAGGATATCTACTTCATAGAGGTAATCATATTTTTTAGACAAGGTTTTATATAGAGTAGGAGACATATTCATTTTTGCTAGGGAAGAGGATGATAGAAATGACTCAGACATATTTAATAAACTATTCTTCCCTCTGAAAGGATGGTCGGGCTCTGATACCACAGTATAAGAAAAAAGTAAGAGACTCCAAGACATCAAACTAAATCGTAGATACGAAAGTTTCCCTACAAAGGGGCTGGCTTCAACAACCCATAAGGGACGGCTTGCCAAGCTACACAAACAGTTAATTTGTTTATAATCGCAAAAGTTTTCCTACAAAGGGGTTGGCTTCAACAACCCATAAGGGACGGTTTGCCAAGCCACACAACTCAGAAAACTTTTGTATTATAACCAACGTTAGCTGTTTATAACTCAGAAAACTTTCGTACTGTAATAAGCTAACTTTCAAAGAGTATTCTTACTTTATTATCATACATGGACCGGCCTTTCCATCCATTAGAAAGAAAGAACAAGACGGAAATTTAGAAAGCACTCATATGTAATATATCACAAGAGATTTACAAAGGTTACAAAATGATCCTACAACTACTACAAGGCCTCCTTTATATAGAACTAGGAGGTTATTACAAGACAAACTTTCCAGATAAAATAAACCTGTGTTACATGGCAAACTTATCTACAAGCGGGTCCCTCTTGGCATGTGAAAGACTTTAGGCAAAACAACTAAAAACACTTAAAAACAAGTGAACGGGGTGAAATATACATGGTGTAACATGTGAAAGTATGAGGGAGCATGTGATGCCATGTGAAAGTATTGTGTTGTATGTGACGAAGCATGTGGGGGCATGTGGAAGCATGTGAAAACAAGTTGAAGTGGGGCCCAGATAGTGTGGAAAGATGTGGAAATTTGTCTTGGCATAGGTAGGATATTTTTGAGGGTTTTTTGGTAGGTAATGTAGGACTATGGTGGGATTAGCAGAGATTAAGATAATTATCCTTCATTGATTCTAGGATTGTCTTCTAGGCATCTTTTCAAAGACCTTGTGGAGTAACGCCTGGAACTGGACGGTTCTTCCCCGCTGTGTTCTTTCCCCTTTGGATTGAGAGATGTAATCCAACACTTTAATCTGGAAATTTCATGAGTGATCTTTTCTCGGATGACTTCATATGGAGTTTGATATTCTTTTGCTGCTTCCCGGACTCTTTCCCAGTGAGGATGAGTGTTGGTACAATTCCAGCTTGCCCAATCTTTTGGCCATATCTCTCTCGGGATGCACCTATTTTGCTGAAAAAGGATTCTTTGTGCCTCGCTATATTCTTCCTCCATTGATAAAATGGACACGGGAAATTTCCACCAGAATGATGCCTCTACTTGATCCTGGACTTTTCCATTAATGATCTTCACTGGCCTATGGAACATGAACATCTTTGCTGCGTAGGAATCGCTGAAACATTTCTTCCAATATCTTCTAGGCTTGAACCATAGTAAAAATACTCTAAGGGCTGGTGCAATGTTATCAAAATCCTTGAAGACGTTGCATTTGAATTCCATGAAAATATACTACTGATGGCATAGGTACCTGAAAAACCATAGTAGTTCTCGTGGAAAATCTTTAGCTTGAGCTATGAATATATGGCAGAACGAATATTCTGGATTGACACCATAAGGCTTGAGAATGGATCCTCCATATTGCCGGAAAACTTGGAGCTCATAATAAGTTCTTCTTTCCATAATAATTGACGGATCAAGGAGATCCATGAGGTTGAACAACTCCGGTTGATTATCTGTTGGCTTTGGTGAACTTGCTCTGGTATATTTGCAAGCAGAAAAATGTGGCTAATTGGCTTTTGCTTTGACTTCAGTTTTGCTGGGAAAAATCTTTTTGAGAATTCTTCCGGTCGAGACAGAAAATCTGCGAGAATATTATCCTTTCCTTTCAGGTGCTTGACTTGACACTTGTATGGAGAGAACCATTGAGCCCATCTGAGAATCTGAGGATTGGGAATAATTTTTGAATTTATCTGGATCATCTTTGGGAAGGCCTTCATATCCATCTCTATTAGAAATTCTGTATGGATAAGGAAGGAATTGAATTTCTTGATTCCATTCTTTACTGCAAGAATTTCCTTGAAAGTGGAGTGATAATGTTGCTCGGCATCTTTAAACTTTTTACTGGCGTATCCGCATATTTTCCTCTGGCCATTTTTTTCTTCAAATAGAACAGCACTCCAATATTCATGGCTAATATCAGTTTGCAGTGTCTTCTTTCCATCTGAAGGGATGTAGAGAGACTTGAAAGTTTTAGATATCTCCTTTATTTTCTGACTGCTTTATCATGTTTCTCTCCCCATGATGGAGCATTTTTCTTGAGCATTTCTGTGAGCACTGAAATATATGTAGAGATATTTGGGATGAAATCTCCTACATAATTTATTACACCCAAGAACTGTTGGACCTGCTTTGTTGGGTGAGGTTGGTGTTCGGAAATTTAAGTAATTCTTGACATATATGTGGTCCTAGATGTTTTCATTTTTCTTGAAAGGGAGCTTGATAAAAAAACTCTTGATTTTTCCATAATGGGCTTTTCCCTTTCTTCATGAATCCTTGTGGGATTCAGCACATGAATGTTCAATGAGATTTTGCTCAATCTCTTTGATTTGTTCATCATCGGTGATTTGGAATAGCCTTGGAATCTCAGAATAAGGTCTGAACTGCTTTTTAAAAGCTATCCCTTTAGCCTTGATCTGGAGTTGATCTCTAAGTTGTCTGTAAATGTCGAATCCAATAATAAGATCTTTTCCTAGCACATCAGATCCTAGTAGCTTGGTTCTGTACTTCAATGCTGGAAAGAACTCAATTGTGACCGGGTGCTTTGTAATGACAGTTGTGGTTAAGATTGCATTTGATGCAGTGTTGAAATCCTTAAAATGTGGCACCCATTGATCTTCAGGGAGAACAACAGGATTTATGAGTGAGGAAGCAGCTCCGGTGTTGATGAAAGCAATAACTTGAGCTGGTTTATCCCATATGGATGAATAGACTTCGAGTTCTACTTGAGGAACGACTGCGAAAGCACTGATCTCCTCTCGGGCTTCGATCACTGGTTTTGAAATTTGGTACTGATCATTGCCTTGATCTTCATAGATATCAAGAGTGAATAAAGTTTCTTCATTGGGTTCATCATCCACGGAGAATATGGATTCAAGGTCCTCCTCCTTTCCAAGATGTATGCCAGTGTAAACTTCAATCTCTTTAGGGAGGTTGACAGATCTTCTTGATTGGGGACAATTTTTTGCGAAATGTCCGATCTTATGGCAGATAAAGCATATGTCCTTCGTGTGAAAATTTGATGGCCTTCTATGCCTGAAATATTTTTTGCGTCTCTTGGATCTTGATTTTCTATATGGAATTCTTGGCCATCTGAACCTCCTGAATTCTTTCCATCGTCTGGACGTGTGCCAGGAACATCCTGATCCGGTGATTAGATCAGATTTACGGCATGCTTTGTCAAGCGCTGGATTGTGCTGGATAATTTGATTTAGGGCTAAGCACTTTGTACAAATGTCATCCAATGCGATGAAAATAGCCTGCTGATGTAACCAATTTGTGGGATTGTTATGGACTGAAACGTTTCTTCAATGATGGTCATGGTTCGGCTTGCCAGCAGCTTTGGAAGGGAAGAGACAAAGGCTTGCTTCAGATTGATGTCTTCGCCAATTTCAAAGTATATCTTTGGCATTTTTTGAAAATTTCTGTCAATGTCATTTCTGTCGAATGACACACACTTCATCTCGAAGAGTTGTCTTCACATTTTCTCCTGTTTTTGGCCAATATCTGCGCATAAAACATCATGTAGGATCCGGATGTTGAAGGCAAAATCTTGGGAAGTAAGAAAAGTATTTTTGTCTTGAATTCCAAGTGAGTTCCACCAATCTCTGGGATTCTTGAGAACCGTGAAGTGAGTTCTGGCAGGATGATATAGTTTTCTCGTTCTACCAAATTTTTGGTCACCATCCAAGTATATAGGTCTTGTATCTTTTGAGGCCATTTTGAAACCTTGACGTCATCTAAGGTGAAAGTGTGGAAGCCAGTTCCAACTGGTTTGGACGCCATGGGCTCATATCTTCTTTCTGGGATTAGCTCATCTGTCATGCCTTCTTGTTCCTCATCTACTTCAGATACTTTTGGGTCTCTTGGCTAGTTTACAAATATTGGGGGATTGTCATCTTCGGAAGAGTTCGTTGTGGATTCATTGCTTGATTGAGAGCTATCTTCCATTGATTCATCATCTGATGAATTCAGAGATTTCGACCTATGAAAGCTGTAGATGCTTGCTAAAAGACAATACAGTAAATCTACTCTATATTTACAATGAAAAGGACTTAGTCTTCTACAAGGTAGAAACATGTTTGTTTGCAGCTACTTTGTCATTAGAATTAGGGTCCGCGCGCAGCGCTTTGGGAATCTGCCTGTGGCTGGACACTGGCGCTGATTATCAGTGAGGCGACAGAGGCGCCTGTGCGCTTATCACTTGGAGCTGCCGAGACCACGGTGTCGACCGTGGCTCTGGGCGTTGGGAGGCTTGCTAGGACACCATGGGGCGCGTCCAAGGGGTCATGGGCATGGCTGGAAAGCCGCCCATGACAATTTTTTTTTCAGACAGATGTATTTATTCAATTAAATCTAGTTAATCTTATTTGATGCTCTTGATGTAGTGACACCTGGTTTTAGGCAGTTGACTAGACCGTTGTGGTTGTGTTTAGACCATGTCATGAATTATGCACTTAGGTTATTGGTTTGAAATTTCTTTTGTATTATTATTTATATTGTGAAATAGTTATTTCTTTAATAAATGGAGTTGTGATGTTGATTGAGTGTTGGCTTTCCTAGTGTGCAGGTTAGCCGTCATCACGACATTTGGTAGGATTTGGGTCGTGAAAAGTTGGTATCGGAACACAAGGTTCGTATAGGTCTCAAGAGTCACGAGCAGGCCTCCTAGAGTCTTCCGGATCAGTACACAGACAACAGTACTTATCTTCGAGAGGCTATAGGGCTTTAGGAACTTTCCATTTCTTACTCATTATCGTGCAAATTTATCTCGGCATAAAGCCTATATCTTCAGTTCTTTCCATTCATTCGTATGTGATGTTGGGTACTCGATATTTTTTGAACATTGGCAAGATCTGATGATGATATAGATATGGTGCAGGATGTTTTTCCCTGTGTATGAGGACAAACTACTATTGTCACCCTACGGAGGGGTTGCCTACTATTGCAGCCCCAGTGTTGGTATTGCCCACATGTTTAGGGCCATATGTAGTATGTTGTAATGCTTCACGCACTAGTCTTGTTGTGGTATTTAGTAGAATAGTAGAGTGGTTGCCTACATGTTGCGGAAGTTCAAACTCCGTGAGAAGGATTGACCGCTTCATGATTTGGAGTTGGCAGTTTTAGTGCTTGTGCTTGAGGCTTGGAGGAATTATTCATATGGAGTGTCATGGGAGGTTTCTTTTGGCCATTGAAGTTTTTAGCAATTGTTCAGGCCTAGATTTGTGAGATTGGATATCACTAAGCATAGTAGAGTTCTTGCTGGTGTGGTTCCATGGTGATCCTTGTTTGAGCGCATTAGAGCTCTTCAGTGTGGTGATCTTCATTTTCTTGTCCATAGGGACACGGTTTTGGGAGGCAGCATTAAGGAGGTGGTCCTTGTGATGGCCTTGTGTTGTAACTTCATGGTTAGATTTGTGTTTCTAGCATTGGTGGTTCGAGGGAGTTTATCCTAGCGGAGGCTTATTGTACGCATTATTCTATTCATTTGAGTTCTACAATGATGTATCATGGTTTGAAGCAGTATTATAGGTAGTGTGGGATGGAAAAAGGATGTTATTGGGCATGTCTCATGGTGTTTAATTGTCATTAGGTCGGAAATGAGCATCAAAGATTGGGTTGTTTACTTCATAAGATAGTTATACTGATGTGGAAGTGATAGCGTATCATTATGGGTTTTTTTTGTAAGGATGCCATGAATAAGGAAGTTCGATGTTATTTTGGTTAGTATAGAGCAATGATGTAATTTTATATTGGTGGTGACTTCTTACATTATGAGAGGTCGAAGTTGACGAGAAGGGTTTCCTTGAGCAGTTAAAGGATTGTGAATACGGGATTATCATCTTGGTGTACTATACTGTCTTGAGTTATAGATGTGTTGATGGATCTTTTAATTGTCCATTGATGAAACAAAACAAATTCGTACAGCCTGTGAACTAGTGTGGACTCAGGAGATTGATGGATTACTTAGTGGTTGTATCCCTAGCAAGTTCATAGAAAGATGTTGGCATGAGATCACGTAGGTGGACTATCTCTTGTGAGTAGGGGGGGGATTGTATGATTTCTTATGAGGTTCCTATGAAGAGTTTTACTTTTTAACCAGTGGAATGCATGTGCTACGATATGGGTTTTGATTGCTTGACTAAGATGGCACGATTGTCACGAGGTTGAGTGTGCATTTGGGATGATGATTCGAGATGTATAATGGGTAGTGCAACATGAGCCTTTGAGGGATTTAGATGAGTAATAGCGTAGGATCATGGCAGGTAAATAGGAGTAGTCATTATGGGTTCTTCTTATGTGATTGTGGCTCAAAGCGAATTGGTGGAGTCTACCATTAGCGATTGGGTCGCCTAGTCATGTATTGTTATAGCTTTTGGTCTAAGGGATACTTGCTAAATAGATATGACTTAATGAGGATGACTACGAGGAATTTTCGAGCAAGACATTGTTGTATTTCACCTTAGTGGTATATGGAGGTTGTGGAATGACTCAGGTTCGATATTCTTTTGTAGAGGTAGTATGCAAGAAAAAGATTCGCTCGGTTATTTCTTTTTGGGGTAATCATGTGCTAATGGAGCACTAACCGTTCGGCATGATAGTCTATGTATTCGGGGCTAGGTTTGAGTGGATTACTTCGGAGAAGATTCTAATGGATTCAAGATTCAATATGTGGTGTCTAAGTATTTTCAATATGTGGTATCTAAGAATTTTCTGATTTATGTGTGACTGGGGATTCAAGAATTGCATTGGATTGTTGAAGAGAGATGGAGAATTTATATATCATTATCGGTTCCATGAGGTAGTGTTTGAGAGATGGAATGAACAACTTCAGATTCATAGTAGGCTTCTTTTGAGCATGAATTTCGGTTTGAGATATTATTGGATGTCTAGGAGGGAATAAAGTGAATTACGAGTCTTAGGATGATGAGATTTCATGTTGGAATCACTTGGGTGAGTTTTGATTGAGGTTCATAATGTACTGGGGAAGAGTAATGTTGCAAATGAAGGTGGGCCATAAGTAATCTGAATAAGTTGGGTCAGTATAACAGAGGTTTGGATCAGCATGTTAATGGAAACAATTGGTTTCTTCGGTATGATAGATCTTTACATGTGTTTTTGATGGTAACACTTGTGGGTTGGCAGTCTGCATGACTTGGTTGATTTAAAGGAATTCAATTATGAAGGTTTGGTTATGCATTATGTGGATTCCGAAGAGTCTGCGGTGATTTTTACCATGACATGCGGTTGGTGTCTTCCACGGGAAGTTTGTTGCTTGTTGTGATTTTCCATCAATTGAGCTAATAGGAAGATTTTTCCTCTATGAGTCAGTACCATATCCGTCATTCTGAGTTGATAATGGGATTCTCGTATTTTTGCGTAATAGCATTATAGATGCGGCGAGCTGTATGGAATTGGGATCGAATAGGCAAGGTTGTGGTTCAATTTTAAAAAGGGAGGTTATGAGTTTAGGCAACGTGAGAGATTTCAGATGTTTAAGAGTATGCTAGCACAATCTTGTATCACTTGAGAAGGGTGCGTTTTGTGGAAGACGCATTGTATATGGTTTTGTGGATGCGTGACTAGTACCACATAAATTGCATGGTTGGTATCCATTGATGTTCAAGTTATGCTACTTGGCGGGGAAGGTTGGGGTTATCTCCCATGGGATGATTGTGTATGCGTGACATGTGAGTCATTTAAATAAGAAGGTTAGAGATCAGGTATGGATATTTTGGTACTCTTGTAGTTTGGAGATTATATTTCTAAGAGAAGGATTATCCCTTAGGTTGTGGATTGTGAAAGTATGTTGAAGATTTGACAACTGATGGTATGTGCCATGGATGGGGTCACTGTGGAATTTTGGAAGGATATTGGCCTGTTTTGGAATGATCTAAATCGGTTTGTGGGCCCATTGGTATGCCTAATGAGAATGTGTATTCTACACTAGATTGGATTTGCTTAATCAGTGCAACATTTTCTATGGGTGTGTCGTCAGGCGTAATGGATGTTATTCATGTCCTGATCTATTTCATGTTTTACTCCGTTATGCTACGATGGGTTGTGAGACAACTATTTATTCATGCACATGTTGTGGCCATGCTTAATCCTTGTGGCGATATATGACCAAGATAGTTCTTGAGATGTTGATTTTCTTATTGCATCATGCTTGCCCTCTTTTCGTAGTGCATTATGCTATCCATCTCCCAATGGTCATGCTTAATCACTTTACGTGCTTGTTGCTGATACACATATGTTTGGGAGTATGAGAATTATGGCCCAATGGTTATTGATGATGTTTTGTGGATCAAGTTGCACGTCGCAACGGTACTATGTGTAGATCGGGGGGCACCCCACCAAGGAATATGTGTAGATCAGGTTGCATGACGCAACATAGTTATGTTCGATACAATTCCTTGAGCTTATTAAGTGTTTTTTTCTTCTTCTTTGTTGGATGAATTCATAGCATTATTCCTTTGTTGTTATATTCGCTACACTTGTTGGATAGTTCTCGTACTTGAGTTCTCTTTCCATTATTGATCATATTCGAGGGGTTGTTTGTTTGGAGAACGGATCACATCGTATAAGGTTCTTGATGGTATTTGATGTGGCATGTGGGTTGAGCATCTTGTACTGGGTGGGACAAAGTTATTGGGCGTAAATTTTGTGCAATCGGATTATTACAAGGTATGATTGGAAGAAGAATGTCATTAATCAGCTCAGAATTTGGCGTGGTTCTTGTCGCGTGAGAGAGTTCTATGACTTGTTGTGTTGATGGGTGATAATGAGTTCCTATACATTTCTTTTCTTTATTGCGGCATTGCGAAGGTTTGGGACGAGGCTTTATTTGTCATGAGGTATTATCAGTACCGAGTTTGGTAATGAGCAGCTATTATTGGCGAAAAATATTGCTATGGCATATGAGATATGGAGTACACCGTGTGGTTACATCGGGGTTGTAATTTTTGATTTGATACAGCTTGGGGGGATTGGTATAGTATAAAAATATAAGAATCGGATCTTAAAGGGAATTCAGGATGTTGGAATTTAGTTTTATGGCTTGTGGATTAAGATCGAAGGAAGGATCTTCAGCCGAAATTGTGTTAATGGACTCGTATGGATTGAGATGAAAAAAGATAATCCATGGGTCAGTATATGATGAGTTATACAGTGATTTGGTAGTTTTGGAATGACTCTTGGCATGTTGAGGACGAACATACATTTAAGTGGGGGAGAATGTAACGACCCGACCGATCATTTTGAGCTTTAGAATTCTGTTCGGCGATTTGAGACTTTGAGTAGCTTCATATGATGCATTATGATTTCATGTATTGTTGAGTTTAATTTTCGAGAGGTTCAGAGTTGATTCGGAAGAAAAAATCTCAATTTGGAAACGTTAAGTTAAAAGAGTTAACCAAGATTTGACCTTTGAGTAAACGACCTCGGGATCGGGATTCGATGGTTCCAATAGGTTTGTCTAGTGACTTTTGACTTGGGCGTATGTGCTGATTTTCATTTGGAGGTTTATAGAAGATTTTGGCCCTATTTGACGAAAGTTGGTAAGTTAAAGAATTGGAGAGTTCATAAGTTTGACTAGGATTTGACCTTTGTATTACCGGCTTTGATTGGTGTTCCAAGACTTCAAATAGGTTCATTTGGTTGATCGGATCTTTTTTCCAAGGTTTGGTTTTGATCCAGAGTTCCTAAGTGTGAGTTGGACGAGTTAGGCTAAGTTTGAAAGATAAGAGAAGGATTTTAATCTTCGATTCTTGTTTTTGATGTTATTTGTGGTGTTTCGAGCCATTGCATAAGTTTGGATAAGGTATTGGAACTTCTTGTCATCATTGGATGGGGTCTCAGAGGGGGGGCTCGGGTGTGTTTCAAGGTGGTTTCAGACCATTTCAATTTTGTTTGGAGTTGCCAGTTTGTAGTGTTGAATAGTGCTTCGTGATCATAGAGCTTGTCTGACGATCATAGAGAAGTGGAGCTGGCAGGAGAGATTTTCCTCTTTGCATTTGCGTCGTTGGAGCCGCATTCGTGAAGAGGTGGGAGCAGGAGCATCGCGTTCGCATTCAAGGGGGCACGTTCACGATAGTGTAGTGCCAAGCAGAGGAATTTCTTTTGCGTTTGCGTAGGCTTGATGTCACACCCCAACCTTGGGGGTGTGGCCGGCACCCCTTGCCCTAAGGCTCGACCATACCAATCCTGATACATGTAATGTACTAAACCATACGTGGGCCGACAAGGCCTCTGACGAGTGATTGCCTGATCAAAAGACACAACCACCTACACGCAGAAAAGGACCAACATACATATATATACAACAAGACCGATAAGGCCACTATAACACAATGGATCCATTAAGAAGGCCGACAAATCCACACAAGACTACAATATGTAAGACGATTGTCTAGAAGCCTCTAGAGAGTACATCAACAACAACTAGTCGGGACAAAACCCTGAAATACCAAACTATGTATATACGTACAACAACCATACCTATCAGCTCACTAAACAGCTTCGGAAGAATGGAGTGTGACAACCATCAGCTGAGTCGAGTCACCTACTGCGAGGTATTGTTTGAATCTCTATTAGTACTTGCAGGCATGAAACGTAGCACCCATCAAGGGGTCGTCAGTACGAAAGATGTACTGAATATGTAAGGCAGGTAATGCACCAAAATAAATATGGAATGTGAAGAAAGAGTACAAAAGTCAACCTGGAACTCATAACAAGCCTTTGAGGGCATACCTTGTTACTATCATGGATATATATACATATATATATATATATATGCATGCATGTCTGTAAAAATCAAGCCACTCAACAGCGCCATATAATATAATATCAAGCCACTCTGCAAGGAAAATCATATCATAACATAACATACCCGGCCTCGAAGAAGACTCAGTCGTACTCGGCCTTAACAAGACTCGGTAATGTCCCGTCCACAAAGAGGACTCGGTCGTACCCAGCCTTAATAGAACTCAGTAATGTCAAAACCAGCTGCAGCGGTGTGCATATTTAGGTGTCGTACCCGACCGACTATAGTGCGGCTTGGTAAGAAAATAGACACATATATATAAGTGCAATGCGAGCTATGACTCTGAAGGGCCTTATGGATCTGATTGGAGTAACTCTATGCTGTAATACTATAATTATCGTTAAGTAACTGTGTCTGTATCAATTGTCCGAAATTCAACAAGGATCATATGAAGACATGAGATGCAAAGGCTACCAAGGCGAGAAGTGATCCTGCCAACGAACAATAAGAATCATGAACTACAAGAATCTGAAAAAATGAGGTTTAGAAGCTTTAATCTTGTGAATGGAGTTCCTTTTAAAGTAACAACATTATAGTTATGTTCTTTGTAGATCATGCCAAAATAAAGAAAGAGTGAGCCTTAACATACTTTTAGGATCTCTTCCTTATTCATCAACAGAGCTCAACACAACTTCTTACGTCTACAACAAGTGAAGTGATATTGACATCAACTTATAATATAATAACCATCGCATTTGGCTAGTTGTATAACTTAAAGAAAATCAGGTAGCAACTCCCCTATATTTACTACATCCCAAAGACCACTAAGAGTCATAAAAAATCCAACAACAACAACAATAACAAACAATAGCAACAATAACAATATAATCCAATATGAGCTTCATCGATTATCTTAACAATCATATTGAGCGGCACGCTCATATTTACTGATAGAAACATAAATCGAATCAACCTTCCATAAATTAGTCAACAACCTTCAGAAAATCATACTTATATGTACGAAATGATTCCTAGTTCATAAACATCCACAAAATGATTTCCAAAACAGTCCACACGTCTACACTTCCACCTTCACATTCAATTCATAGTTTTGACATGTTTTTGTCTTCATTTCACTTAATTGATACATGAATAATTTTAGAAACATCAGTCATGAAAAAATAATTTGTATTCAATAATTTCTAGCCATCACAAATTATCTCTATCACCTCAAACTGACCAACAAAATAGTATCCATATATTAGGCGATTTTAATGCTATCTTGTAGTATTTTACTTCAAACAACCTCACCAACACTTGTAAAAGCTTAACCACAATCAATAAAATAACATACGTACCATATACAACAACTAAAACTCGAAATCGAAGCTCCTCTTATCTCACAACAGCCCTTAATGTCATCACAACATCATAGAAGCGATTTCCGCTACCTTTAGGGGGGTTCTTGATGTTAGAAATAGATGGTTTACCTTAGAAATCACCCACAAACCTTTGAGATCTATTAGAGAGCCTTTGGTGATATATGGGGTGTGCTCTGGTCGAAAAAGGAGAGAGATAAGGGCTACCCTCATTTTTATAACAAAAGGATAAGCTTCTGTCGCCTAGATGGGTCTCGTAATGACTATCTGTGTAGTCTTGCAAAAATACGAGTATCTCTCTACTTTGATTTCATATCGACGAACGGTTTAATGTGTTGAAATCTAGATTTGTAGAACTTCAGATTAGTGGGAGTATCACCTCGTATATCAAGTATGTTGGTAGAAAAGCTCGGTGGCATTAGACAAAAAGTTCAGTAAAATTCACGAACATAACTTGTGAACACTTTTCCCGACTTTTTTTGTACAACTCGCTTGACTACAAAACATAAAAAATGACAATTATACAATCCAAATACCTCTTAACATGAAATTTTATCATGTTAAATACTCCTAGTATTACCCCAAAAGTATGCGTTATAACATTCCCAACTTGCCGATTTTTGACGACACTTATTTTCTTCTATTTGTTTAACTTCTAAACCTTCCAACATGTGTTATGCATCGCTTTATACACTCATGAACTTGAGAATAGTCTTGATCTCCCCGCTTATGTTTACTAAATCACAATACACTTTAATGTGTGAAAATGTGGATGTAACATCCTCCCCCCTTAAGGACATTCGTCCTCGAATGTAAAACTCCACGGGGGTCATCACAGATTTCACTAAAAAATATAACCATTCATACTACCATGTGTTTCTTATGGGGCTACGCGATCTTGTATTCACGTGCCAAGGAATCTCTATGGGCGACTGCTACCTTATAGGGTTGATATGCTTCTTTCATCCTTCCTTTCCTCTAGTAATTTCCTCAGTGTTTGAGTCCTTTATAACTTTTAACGAGGTTTAACTTGTGGACTCCTTATCATTGTAGTCGACTCTTCCTCTTATTGTTGAGCTTCTTAGGTGGGATACCCTTGAAAGGTAATGCATATTTTGAACATTGACTTTTCAAGGATATTCGTATTTTTAACATAGTCTCATCTTTTCTTTTGGTTTAGCTAATGTTCGTATGCTCATTAATTCATGACCGAGGGTTATGCCTACTTAATTCTTGCCGTTGAATATTTTGAAAAATTTCTATCAATATTAAGCTGCATGTATTTTGGAGTTACGTTCTTAGTTTAAATTCTAAAGGACCCTTTAACTATGTCACTTATGTCCGTGTCGAGCTCTAGTAGTGGTTGTTGGGATATTGGAACTAGTACCGTCATGGTAAGTAGTTCTTCGCAGGTTGCCTTTTGTTTACAAGGCTAATACCGCCCATCTTTCCTGGTTCGCACATTTAATTTGATTGTGATTTAAATCTCGAAAGTTATTTGTTACCAGGTAGATTCAGATGGATTCATTGGTCAGCAGTCCCTTTTCCTTCATGACTCCCATCACCACTATCTTTCTCGCGCTTATGTCTTACGGTTACTAGTAGAGTGTCTATACCATTAAGTCCTTCGATGGATTTATATCATCCATTTAACTCTCACAGCTTCTTTTCCCTTCTTGTTATTGTATTCTTCCTTATTGGATCATATCTCCTTTGGTCTCAATTTGTCGCTTTTTCTTGTCTTTCTACTCGTGATCGTATTGGTGTCAATTGAGTATTGCTTACGTCGCTTTTAGGGTTCAATAATGTACTCATCAACTTAATTTAACTTTGTCTCATCAGTCTTTTGTTGCAATTTATGGGTATCGCCCATGATTCCATTGTTATTCTAATGCTGAAGGGTACTTGGTTGTAACTTTCGGGCAGTTTATGTCATCGTATTAATCACTATGGTGTCTTCCTCCATTTAAATAGTAGAGTTTCCCCTGTATTAAATATCCAGACATATTCGCCATACCGTTGTTCTCTATGTACGAGGTGCTCACATTATGGTGGTAATGTTAATGAAGGGTTATAATTCCTCTATTTTTCCTCTGTCCACTTAGTCAAGCGGTCACCTTTTTCGACTACTCGTAGTATGATCAATCTACCTTAGCTCTTATGTCTTAGGGTTATCTAATGTGTATAATTTGCAACATAATCCTTGCTTTCCGTTCTTCGACTAACACGTCTGATGGGTGATAACTAACAGTTTAACTCTTTTGTTGTATCATTGTTGACCTCTCTAGTCCATCTTTCATGGTTATTCCTCACGACCTTACTGGGAACAAAAGTTGTATTCCTCACCATATCTTGAGTTCTACATTCTCGGGTTAGAGCTCACTTCACTTTCTCATTTTTAGCTTTATGTGACGAAAGTACTCTATAGAGGTTGTAAGTGTGTTGTCATGAAATCGAACTTTATATGGCACTCTGTTACCTTGTCAATACTTCCATTGTTCTTGACCCATTTGTAACCATGTCTATTTTTGGCTTGTTTATGCTTTCCTTCTTCATCCATCTCTGTCCCTCGATCAAAATAGTTTCCTTGGGTTCATGCTCGTTTATTTAAGTAAAGGATTTAGTTGTATTTCCATCCCTCATTTTCATTATAATTAGTTCATTGTCCGTATTTACGTGCTCCTCCCAGACCCTCACGTATCCTTGCCTTGCTTGCTTGTAGTTTTACGCATCCTTGCCTTGCTTACTTGCTTGCAGTCTTATTCCTTATTATACTCATCAAGTAGATCACACTTCTACTTATACGTTGTACTACGTCGATCTCCCCCTCCCCCCCACCGCCCCCTTAGGGGCGTGACTTAACACTAGCGTTTTAGGATTCTCCTCATTTATATGTCTAGTTTCTACCTTCATATCCTATTATGGTTCTTCTTTCTTGGTGACTTAATACTTTCGAAGATATGCTCCTTCTGTTGAGGCAATTCTCGTGTTGTCTAGATGTATGGGATGGCATACGTCTAGTTCATACCCTAGACTTATCTGTCATATAGTTTGATGCTTCCTTGTGAAACTCTAACTTTGATTAACTCACCACGGTCGCCCCCAACGTGTTGCTTGTTCTTTCTATATAAAATTATTCACTTTTATGATTATAAGCAACTATGTTACATCAAAACTCTCGAAGTCTATAACTTGCCTTAAGGTGCTTGCTAATGTTGGTACCGTTATGTCTTTGAAATATCCACCTCTGATAAGTTCTATTTAAATAGTCACATCACTTTCTTACCAGCGATTTAAGGCGATTGCCCATTAAGTCAGGCTTGTGGAAACTTGTCATTTAAGTAATTTACTAGTCCAGACGGCTAGCGAGGTAAGTTCTTAGAATTACGATTCAAATTTTCCTTCGAGTCTTGTCGTCAACATTTCTCTTCATAGATTCATTGCCTTTACTTATCGTGTCCCATTTGGCTTATCACTAGCCTTCATTAACATTCGACCTCATGTTTGTTCTAAAGCTTCCCGTGCTATTCTTACATTGTAATTCCTCTTGCCTTAGGTTATATTATTTTTGGTTGTCTCATATATCTCTGTCGTTTAACCCTCTAGCTGTAGGGTTTACCGAGATACTCTCCTATCCTGCCATTGTTGTTCGCCTTTACTGCTTCTACCGTGTTATAACTCATCGAGTATAAAACATTACCTTTTTAAACCTATCTATCCGTATTAATCATTGTCGGGCTCGAAAATAATGTAATTACTTTGATAAGAATCTCATAACTTTATATCATATCATTATAGCGGTTAAATACTGTACTTCTTATAATCCATATTCTTTTGCTTATTCCCTTACTTGTACTTCACCTCTAGCTTATAAGCCATTCGCATCTTACTAATTACTCACAATACTCGTTACATGTATTTGCGTAGATGAACATTAACTATCAATCTACCACATATATGTATCCTTTCCGTAATCCCTTTTTAAAGAGAACATAACCTTTATCTAAACAAACCATTACCTTACTATTCAAGCACTCCTTCTTTATCCTTCAATCGCAATATAAGCACGGTCTTACCAATCATTCAACCGAAAATCCCATCTAAGTCTCTCCCTTTAACATTACTTTTTTCCCTCTTTAGCCCTACCGGCAAAGCTTTATGATTCATCATCACAATATAACATATGACATTTCAACATCACTCTCATGGGTACAAGGATATTTAATCAAAACGGTAAGTTTATCATAACTCACCCTGGTCCGGAAATCTCAATGCATGTGAACCTTGCCATGGCCCTACCCTAGAGCCTTGATCTGGCACAAATCTTCTAACATAAGCGGGAAAAGTCCCCTGACCTATTGTCCTTCTACTTGTTGTTTGTCGATGCTTGGGAATCCTATAAAAGTACCCACTATTCTGACCCTCATGGTCCGACCAATACCCTTATCCGGGTCTTTTTTGGTGGATGTTAACCGACTACCAAGACCATGAACTTCTCACTTCCTCAGAAGATCCCACATCCTCTAGTGAGCTATTACAGTACGGGGTCTGGGGATCAACTGATGTAGTCAACACTTGTGCTACCTTCCTTACTCATCGCTCAATTGAGGCCACAAGGAAAACTATGGTACTGGAGCTTATCCTGGCTCTTATAATACCATCAGGGTCGGAGACTCCTGTAGTTGTGGCTCATCTCGTATCTCTGATGGATTTGTCTCGAGAGGGCATAATCTCTGATGAGTCTATGTTAATAGATGAAATAACCTTAGATGGGCTTGTCTTAGTGGAGTAACATACTTATATCTCTGTCGCAACCATTGGATCACCTATAATCCTTCCAGTGGAAGTCCTCTCTCAGTTGTAAGTCAAACAAGGATTAGGGTTAAAATTTTCATTCCATTTGTCTCTGTTCAATCACACGATCTCGAACATGAAGAAAAATTAACATCCTAATTTCCTCGCAGCCTCGTATTTATAAGTCTGGCGTGCAACACTCGCTTAAACAAGACTTTACTAGACACGGCTTGTAGACATCCCAAGGACATACTAGCTAGGATACAAAGTTTGTCACACCCCAACCTTGGAGGGTGTGGCCGGCACCCGATGCCCTAAGGCCCGATCGCACCAATATTGAAACCTATAATGTACCCAACATATGTGGGCCAACAAGGCTTCTAACGAGTCTTGACAAGAAGACACGACCACCTTCGCGCAGAAAAAGCCCAACATACATACATACATATATATATATATATATATATATATATATATATATATATATATATATATATATATATATAACAAGGTTGACAATGCCAATATAAACACAACGGGTCCACTAAAAAGGACGACAAAGCCACACAAGACTATTATATACAAACCTCTAGAGAGTACAACAACATCCGGCCAGGATAGAACACCGACATATCCAACTATGTATATACAGACAACCATCATACCTATCAGCTCACTAAACAGCTCTAATAAATGGGAGAGGTGACAACCTTCAGTTGAGTCGAGTCACCTACTGCGAGGTATTGTCTAATTCTCTATCTGTACATGCGGGCATGAAATGCAGCGCACATCAAGGAGTCTGTAAGCCCCGAAAAATTTTGCCACGAACATTAAGGTATTATGGTGCCGAAGTAGGAAAATGTGTTGGAAAATTATAGATAATTTTAAACTTGTCCAGTTTGTGCTAAAAGCCCCTTTTGGTAATATAATGCCTAAGTATGGATTGGTGTTGTTTTTATACTATGATGCATCATGGTGATGTGAATATGCTATTGGGACTGGTATATGGGGCTCTCTAACATGTGGATAGGACCAAATGCAGGGAGACTCTACCGAAGTTTTTGCAAATTTGGAAAGTTAGTTAAATTTGGAAATTCTACTGTGTGATTGAAGAGTTGAGTCATGTTGGGTCTCAATGGTGAACTTTGACCCTCATTCGAGGATGAATGATCCTAAGCGGGAGAGGATGTAAGGCCCCGTAAAATTATGCCAAGAAGTTTAAGGTTTTATGGTGTACGGACTTTTTGGGTTGTACAATGAATTGTGGAGTTGGTGGGAATTTTTGTAGAACATGGCATTTGAATGGTCCATTACGTGACTGCATAACTGTTCCACTGGCTATAGATCTTCCTTAGAGTGAACCAGCTGAAGTTTAATTTTGAGGACTATTGTATGGTCAATTATGCTGTTACAACCTATATTTGCATACGTTAGATTACGCCGTAAGTTAGTCTACGTAGGTCCGAGAAGAAATTATCTTTGAGATTATAATAATTTAGTCCTATTATTCTTAAATGATACAAGGGTGTATAAGAGTGGTTAACAAGTATTAGAAGTTAAACAAATCAAGGATGTTGTAACTTGTATTTTCGGGTAAATCTAGAGGTGATTAATATTACCAAGAGGTCGTGTTTTAAGGTACTCAAATCATATAATATCCGTGTCATAAGTCTTTAAGTCAAACTAGTTATGAATCAAAAGTCAACAAAAGTTATCGCAACTTACGTTCATAATTTTACTTAAAATTTAAGTCAAATGGTATTAAATTTTTCTCCCAATTTACTTGGAATTGGGGGGGGGGGGG
>MCJB01041521.1:68249-91150 GCA_002018475.1 Nicotiana obtusifolia | reverse complement strand
TGGGGGGGGGGGGGTGATATACCAACCAATTTGACGATCTATGAGTCTTTCCAATGCATTAAATCGTTTGTCGATACCATCTCAGAGTTGAGAGATATTCGTGTTTTCGCGAGATTGCGCCAAGCAGTACATAGGCGGTTAAGACATATGGATATATATAACACGCCTCAACCCCGTTTTAAGTCATTAGTTTTTCATATATTAAGACATTAAAACCCTAAACACTCTCTCAAGGTCCTCTCATGATCCAAGACCAAATCAAAGGGCAAACAACACAAATCAAGTGTCAGGAATCCCGTGGCACTAGTAAGTTTCTTGTTCTTCTTGTTGTTGCTGATTTTTGTGTTGTTCCAGCTCGCGTGGGAGGTTGTTTTATGTTGTTCATATTCTGTAAAATACTCGCTCAAGTTTTAATATCAACCCTAGGTGATTTCAAGTCTTCTGAAATGATTCTAGTGCCGAAAAAACCTAATCGATTGTTAGCTTCGCTTCCTTGGTCTTGTAGCAGCATTGGAGGGATATTTCGTGGTCAATTAATGTCAAATTGGAGTTTTTATTTCCGTTTAAAGGTAAGGAACCTCTTATTCTACATGTATTTAAGATTATCCAAGTTTCGGCTAAGTCGTTGAAGCCAAAACTTGTCAGATATATATCAAAAGACCTATTAGTAATGTTGTTGGCTGGTGGACTGTTTTGGGAGGCTCAATATGATTATTATTGATGTTTTTTGGGCTGTTTGGTGATTGTGTTAACTTGTGGGAAGTCATATAAATAGGGGAGGTTCTATCCGTTTCATCGTAAAATAAGTTACGGTTGATACATAACAATTACGACGCTTAAACGATAACAATAGTGTCATTTCTCTTATTGTAGACTAAGGAGTCATGACATTTTCATAGCTTGAGCTTGGGCAGTATATACAAGGTATGTGAGGCTATCCCTTTCCTTCTTTTGCACGATTTCAATTGTGCATAATGTAATGAACGAGCTTCCAAAGATACTCCACTCTTAGAAGCTAGCAGTACTTAAATTTTTTCACTTATTATGGAACAATTGATGTTGATGTTACTTCTCTTATTCTTCTGTTATCAATGTTGTCGTTACTTCCTGATTCTTATAAGATTCTTTATGAAGAGTTAGTCCTAATAATGTGCACGGAGGATACCGACCTTACGTCACTCCGAAAGGTTCAAAATGTGATTCCAAAGAGTCCAGCAAGCATTATATATATGTATCTATTTTACTCTACTGAGCCGCGCTATAGTCGACCGGGTATGGCATCTATTGTTCAACCACAGATTAGTTGGGTTTACCGAGCTCCACGTGGTCGGGTACGATTCTATCGAGCCATAGGATGGTCGGGTACATTTTCACCGAGCCTATTAGGGTCGGGTATGATATGACGATGATGATGCCCACAGAGGCGTATGTTTTAAAAGTTTATGTATATATATATATATATATGTATCATGAATTTCATGTTAGTAGCCCTTAGAGGCACCCAGATGTTGCAGGTTGTATATTCTCTATCCTTGTTTACATTACTATTCTTACTTATGCTTTCCTGCCATACATACTCAGTACTTTATTCCTAGTGACGTCCTTTTTATTTGTGGACGTTGCATGTCGTGCTGCAGGTCCTAATAGACAGGTAGGTGAAGCACCCCCTCCATTGTAGCCTGCCCAGATTAGCGGTTATTGGCGAGATCCCTTTTCCGGACTTGCCGTGATCTTGTTATGCATTCTTGATATAGACATTATGGGTATGTCGGGGGCCTGTTGCGGCAATGTTGCAGCACGGGTAGATTCTTGTTGAGATTGGGTAAGGGTAGAAGAGATTACCGTTGTAAAGCCTTGTAATCGATCTCGCATAGTAGGTATTTGAAGAAATTCCCAAGAGACTTATATCATGAGAATCCTTAAAATTATGGTTCAATTTTATCATCTTTCTATAGACTGAAAATTCTAGGAGTCTTGAAATGTTGTAGTAATCCTAAGAAAAGCTCAAACGAGGTATGTTTGCTAAACCCTTTTCATAGAATCCGGTTCCATGAAACTATCGTAAACTTTAGTTATTGTTTGATGAAGTTCCTTTTTCCATCATTTCAGTTTGCTCTATGGTTAGCTTATGCAAGGACTTAAGAATTTATTCTTGATCCAATTGCAAATTATTATGATCTTATTTGGAAATGTTCCCAATGTGTTCTAAGCCCTTATATATTCATGAGCTGAAGCTATGATTTTCCCTGGTGTTTTGTAAGTGCCTTTAGATGTTTTATAGTCCATGTCTAATGAAATAATGGAAAGTATGAAATATGAAATACGGCCATCGTGCCAAGAATGATGATTTGCATATGAGGCCAAGAGTGCCACTAAAAAGGAAAGGTAGTATGAAAGGCTATGAAGCAAATGTAATTCTTTTACATGATAAATTTTTTTGGGCGTATCGTTAGGTCACTGATGAAGGCTGGTTTATAAATTCCCAAGCCTGAAACTACACGTGCCGGTATAGGGATTGTTTGAGCGCCAAGTTCAAGTTATATTCTAATGAGATTATTCCCCTTGATTGGGATGAGTTGATGGCTAGCAAGAACCATGTGGACCCACATGACATTGTGGTAAGACAGCTTAGCTGATCGGCAGAGATTGGACTCCATGCCGCACACATAGTGGTGTTGTGTTTCTATGTCGATCATTATACTTTGTGGTGAGATGGCTTATCTGGTCGGGCAGTGATCGGAATCCATGCCAAGAGCAAGGTGGTGTGTCGGCACTAAGGATCTCCTAAAAAAATATGAAAATATCTTGAAGTTTTATTTAGTTTCAACTCGACATTTAAATATGATTGGTATTCTCATTGTTTCCATGTTTCTCTCCTCGTGTTGGCATTCTATTCAATGAGAAGGTATTTAACATTACATACTGGTACTATTCCATATGTATTAATCCCTTTTTCCGTGGACGCTCCATATTTTATTGATGTAGGTGGTTCCACAATAGGCGGCATCGATCATTGCTAGCAGTACACCCTCTTCTCAGCTAACTTGGTAAGCCCCACTTCCTCTCGGGTCATTGTGTCTTTTGATCCTTGTACATTGTGTTATGAGGTATAGCTAGGGCCTTGTCAGCGATACTTTAATACTACTCTTTCTGTTCCATTTAGAGGCTCCATAGATATAATGTGGGTTGTGTTTTAGTTTGGGGAAATATACTATAATTGTTTGAATTGTAGGATGTCCCACTTTTTAATATAAACTTGTAACCTTTTCGTAAACATTAATGAAGTCTCCATAAGTAATGGAGCTTAATAATTTACATTTTATCTTTCAATGTAAATCTCTTGTCATTGATTCTTAAACTATTCATGAGTAAGGTTGGTAGAAGGCATCAAGAATGTTTGCTTGACTGGGATATCTCGGTTGAGCGCCGGTCACGCTCCCTGAGGTCGGGCGTGACAAGCTTGGTATAAGAGCCTATAGTTTTAATGTTTTCTATGATGTCTCAAAGCCGTGTCTAGTAGAATCCTTATTATTGGTGTGTTGTCGGCCACATATATAATTAGGAAGCTACTTGGCCATTTAAGAATGTCATCCTTCTTTGGTATTCTAGATCGTGTGATAGAGCTTATTGTAAGAATATTCCCCTTTTTTAACTCGTGCATTGTTCTAATTATTAGTATATGGCGCCTAAGAAAAAGGCAAGGAGTTGCCAAAGGGCTAATGGCACCCTAGGTGTGGTAGTAAATGAGATACCTGATGTTACGGGTGAGCACCCGAAGGGTGAAGGCATTACACCAATTACAACACCTCCTGATTCTACTATTCCTATTGAGAATGCACCAATTCCCACTCCTACTGAAAATGTAATGATTCCACCTCAGGCCTCAACTTCCGGTCCTAGTGTGTCTCATGGGGACCTTAGGGGTTCTGTATATATGTGGACTCAGATAGTGGCTTCCTAGGCCCAGAGATTAACTGCCACATCTACTTCCTCCAGCCAACAAAGAGATTCAGCTAATTACAAGGTGAATTGATTTCTTCAGTTGGATCCTCCAATATTCACGTGTACTAAGCCCGAGGAGGACCCCCATCACTTTATTGATGAGATGCACTTTATTGATGAGATGCACAAGACACTCCGCATTATAGGTGCCACGGAGATAGAAGTAGTGGAATTAGCCTCCTATCACCTTAAGGAGGTGGTGTATTCATGGTAGAGATGTGGGAGGAGTATCGTGAGGAGGGTAGGCCTCCAGCAATGTGGTTAGAGTTTGCGGATGCTTTCATTGATCGCTTCTTCCCTGCCGAGACTAGGGCAGCCCGTGCCGCCGAGTTTGAGAACATTAAGCAACGTAGTATGAGTGTCTGGCATTACAATATTAGATTCACGCATCTGTCCAAGTATGTTGTTAACATGGTGCCCACTATGGAGGCTAGGATGTGCCAGTTTGTGCAAGGCCGTAGCCCTTTTGTTGTCAACAAGGCCGCCACAGTCACCTTGAATTCCAACATGTACTATGGAAAGATGGTTGCATTTGCTCCAGCCACCAAGGCCCAAAAATTGAAGAATATAATTGAGCGAGAGGGTAGAAAGAAGGTCTGGTCCGTGGGCAACATTGGTGGTTCTTCTAGTGGGGGTAGTGGTGGAAGAGCAGTATTCAGAGGGGGGTCATCAGGACTGACATAGTCATTCGCTCAGTCTTCAGTCGATGCACCGCTATTAGGGCCTGCTCAGTAGCAATGGAGTCGCTTCAGGACTAGTCAAGGAAACAGGGGATCTTATCAGTAGCGTCAGTCAGGCGGGAAATTCCAGCCACATCAGAGGCCCACATGCCCTCGGTATGGAAAGATGCACTCATGAGTCTATTATATGGACCATCCTGTATGCTAAGTGTGTGGTCTTAGGGGTCATATTTAGAAGAATCGCCCTTCATGCCATCAGAGCGTTGGTAGGGGTATGGTGTAGCCAGCCAGTTCAGCAACCACTGCTTATACAACACCTCCTCCATCTTGAGGTACTGCAACACCTACAGGTTGTGGCGCAGCTAGGGGTGGTGCACATATTTCGGGAGGACCCGACAGGTTCTATGCTATGAGGGGTTGCCAAAGTTCAAAGGCTTCTCCAAATGTTGTCATAGGTATATTGACTGTCCAATATCATGATGTATATTCTCTTATAGATCCGGGTTCCACCTTGTCATTTGTCACTCCTTTTGTTGCTATGAAATTCGGGATAGAACCGGAACAGCTTCATGAGCCGATCGTTGTATCTACTTTAGTTGGTATGTCTATTGTGGTCACATGGGTTTATAGGGATTGTATTGTCACAGTGTGTGGTCGAGAACCATGGCTGATCTCATTGAATTGGTGATGATGGATTTTGACATGATAATGGCGATGGACTGGCTTCACTCATGTTTTTTCAAGCTTGATTGCTAGACCAGAACCGTGATATTCGAATTTCTGGGTGAGCCAGTCATTGAGTTGCAAGTGTATGATGTTGTGCCAAAGAGTAGGTTTATTTATTACCATAAGGCCGCAAATATGATCAGCAAGGGGTGTATCTACCACTTGGTCCAAGTCATGGACAATAAGGCTGACACACCGACGCTTGAGTCCGTGCCTGTTGTAAATTAATTTCTATAGGTCTTTCCTGATGAGCTTCATGTGATCTCACCCGACATGGAGATTTATTTTGGGATCGATGTGTTACCAGACAGGCAGCCTACATGAATTCCACCGTACAGAATGGCTCCGACATAATTGAAGGAACTGAAGGAGCAGTTGAAAGATTTGTTAAAGAAAGGCTTCATCTGACCAAATGTTTCGCCTTGGGCGCACCGGTTCTCTCTGTAATGAAGAAAAATGGGTCATTGAGGATGTTTATTGACTATCGCTGTTGATGGCCAATTTTGACCCTCCCTTTTAAAATTCTTTCATTTGCACTTAAATATTTATAATGAATGTTTTGAAATTATTTTCTATCAATAAATACCTATTTTACAAATTTGATTAAGTATTAGTTTCGAAATTAATAACCTAGTATTAACATTTTGTAATTATAAATTTACTTACTAATTTTGAACATCATTTAAATAATTTCTAAAATGTACCATCTAGGCGCTATAATCAATTTCATCAATTATTTCTCGTATTCCGAATAATTAGATTGCTATTTTAAAATTAGTGTTATAATTTATAAGACAAGGTATTTCATAATTATTTAACTATAATGATTACTGGTGTATTTGATGATTATAGTTTCAAATACATTTTATTAAAATAATTAACTCATATAAATTAATTTTAAAGTGGTTAAAAAACTAAAGGATGTAATTGTAATTCCTAATTATAATATAAAGTGCCTATTTCCTAAATCAATTTCAGCCTAATGTACAGGCCCATTCGGAATTGACCCAGTTCAAATACCCCATCTCTTTCCATCTTGGCAATCCAGATCACTCTCATTGAACCAATTAGAACTTGACACGTCACCCTCCGATATCACTCACAAAGGGAGCACAGTCAATATAAGTCGTCCATCCCTCATATCAACAGTCCACATTTTATCCCCGTTCTCCCTATAATTTTAGTACTCCACCATACATAATCTCAGCCGTCCAAATCGATCAATCCAACGGCCGTCCCTTTATCACATTCTAATTATTTAATGCCCAAATTATTAGGGTCGTAGATCAGTAGATCCAATGGCCCATATCCCATCTCCCCCCTTAAACCTAAAGACCAACCTTAACTACCCTAAGCCCTAAATCATTTCTCCAATGGCTCAACCACCACCTTTCCGCTTCCTCTCTAATCTCTCTCAACTCACAGACTTAGTCAACTAAACAAACCTTGCATAAATTTGTGCAAGGTCACAAACAAGTCGGAGATTTATCTCCTTTTCCTTCTCTAGTAGTGATTCTCGCTGAACTTTCCCTCTCTCATCATCAGAAGCTTAAGGCCCAAAATCCGAACCCTAACCCCCAAAGATGAAACCTCAAATCGCCATTGATCTTTCAAACTTGTGGCATGTATGGCCATCTGTTTTGCTCTTGTGTTTCAGATCTCGTCACTCTTTCCACTTTCATCATTCGATTTCAAAAGCCCCAGTCGAAGAAGCCAGACCAAAAGGTGAAATTTCCATTCGCCAGATTTCTTTCTCCATCTTTTCCAATCGAAGCAAGCCTAAGACGCTAGCTGGCTTCTACGTTGGTATTCGACACCCTGAGGTCAAATGCAATGACCTGTGGGTATTAGGGTCTTGACCACTGGTCTCTAACTTCTCCTCCTCTCAAGTAAAATCCTTCACCAACTTCACCTCTGTCTCTCTGATTTTAACTCGCTTGTGCTTGCATCATCTAGTAGTCGTCATCTTCTACTACTGAATTCAAATTTTGCTGAAGCCCTAAACCATCAAGTGCATTATAAATAGGGGCTTTAAACAGACCCAACTTCTTCAACCTATATAGCTAACACACCCAATAGATACAAAAAGCTATCACGAAATTACATAGAAAGCTAGCGTTCTAACTAGCTTCTGTTTTCTTTATGATTATGAGTATTACACTTGTTCGGGTGAGTTTTTGATTCTATACACTAAAAAAAAAATTCTTTTATTTTGGTTTGTTGCCCAAGAGGAGGTCAATACACCTCCATCCTCTCTCTCCTGATTACATCATTTAAAAGGTCATGAACATGCTATTGTTTTCCTGATTAGCTTCTTAGTTTATAATGTTTATTCATTTTGTACTTGTTTATTTGTGGTTCATCATGACTTGTTGATGGTCTATTATAAGTTGTTGTATTTATCTAGTGTTAATTAAGTATCTATGTGACATTAATGACCTCAATATCTGCATTGAACATCCTATGTGTTCTAGTTGGTTAACCTGCCTTGATGGTTTCTCACATCCTCAGACTTTACTCTAATGTTCTGTTGTAATCCTCATGCTTATCATATTGTATTATTTCGAGTTCTACTACTCTAATACTTAGGGTGTTGTTGTATTCTTCATGCTCATCATGCCCTGCACTCTTGAGTGTTGTCATTCTACACCTGGGATTGCTGTTACATGGTTCTAGTTAGGGTATGCTTTAAAGTATATAGGATAACCCTGCCTCACTTGAATAAGGCTTGTGAAACCTGAGTATTCGAAATGCTTTCATAAATGTTTTTTAGTTTTTGAATGTCTTTTGAATCCTTGCTATGAATGTTCTACATCCATGTCTAACTGTTAATTGAAAAACGATCCTACTAGGATGAACTTCTATGCACATCTGTGATACTTGTTATGAGCAGTCTATCTCTTATGAGTTAGGGAGTGGTGGTTGAATGTTAACTGTTGTATGTAATATGAGTACAACTCCACCATGCCTAGTATTCAACCAATGGCTGTCCAGCTGATTTAGGTCTGTTCAAGTATGATGTTTCCCTATTCTTAACCCCTAATGATACTGACAGCCTGATTCTGCAATGTTTGGGACTCATCTTGTCTTGTGAGGTAAACTTGATTGAAATCTCTGTATGTGTGGTAGTTTGGTATGAACCTTAGTTTATCCCTCATGAATTTTGAGCACTGTTTTGAAACTGTACTTCTAGCCTTCCTTTCCCTGGTCATTCTGGATTGAATATTGTATAGGAGAACCTCTTTTTTATTACTTATTGACTACAATAGCTTGTCTATATCATTGTCTACAGCTTTTCTGAGATGTCCAAATGATTCAAGTGGTGTTATCCTTTTATGTGTATGCTCTTCATAATATCTAATGTTGAACTAACCCGTGATCAATCCATTAGGACAATAGCATTTGTTGTTACAGCTCTAAGACTATATGCCTTATCTGTCTATGAGGCATATGACTCCAGTTGTTTGGTTCATTAGCGACAATTGTACAGGTGTTCCTGCCTCCATATGTGCTTAGAACATGATCTTTAAACCTGTTCAATATGTGTTTCAGTCACTTAATACAAAAGTATAGTCATATTGTCTGTACGAGTTTTTCCTAAGTTATTCTGTTAAGAAGAAGTATGCTTTTGTGGTAGGAAATGTCATAGTAGTTAGTTTGCATCGAAAGAGCCTCACTGGCATTCAAACCTATAGGGAAGAATTATTCGTTAGCGGTTAAGGGTATTTGGGAGTAGAGTTTAGCTCTAGGTTGGGCTACACTGCCCAGCACAAGGATTGCCCTGGTCCTTGAGACCCTTGGGAACTTTGAAGTGTTGGAGAATTCAAAGTGTGCATCAACCTTGAGTAGAATTCTCTCCTTAGTCTTAAATTCATTGACACATATTACTCTCCTTGTGTTTGGTGTTTAATGACAACGAAAGATGTTCAATATGGATCACTTACTAGGTATAACCTCCATATTAGTCTGACTTTTCTTTGTATTTAAATACTGCCAGTGATCTTTACTTTTATCATTTGCTTACAAATTTCATATGGATATGTGTATAGTACAGTTATTCTAATGACTTTCTCTTTTCTTTTTGAACATGTACAATGATTTGGGTCTGCTGAGTTCTTTAAGAACTCAGACCCAAGTCCAGCCTTGCTATGTCTAAGAAGGTTTAGAGTTAGTTGTTGCTTGGGTTGCTCGTTCCTGTTACTGCTGGGCCTGCCTTTTGAGGGCCAAACCTCCTAGAGTCACTTCTTTCCCTTTGCTTCTTTATTAATATTTTCGTTATTCTCCAGTTGCACTATGTCGTTATTCTTTTCCATGTGTCTTGTTGTTTTATCTTACATGTATATGATAATTTTATATTGGATTGAATGCTTTATTTTCTCCTTTAACTCACATAAAATAACTTAGGCAAGCCTTAAAGAATCTAGGACTAAAAGAAGCATTAGTTAGCAACTTATCATATATCCGCTAATCACGAACTGTTATCAACTTATTATGCTTTGCTATCTCTTCTCCTAAAGATTTTTGAATCCCAAAGGCTTAACAAAGGCAGCAGTCCCTCTTTTAAAAAGGAAAATCAGAACTGTCGCTAATTTTAATATTCCAAAAGGGAAGCAACTATTTTGAAAAGATTAAAGTGCTTGTGCCCCAAAAACAAAGGCTTTTAGACAAATTTTCTATTTAAAACCAAGGTAAATCGTAGGATCATTTTCATAATACTTTCACTATGTTAGAATAATATGAACTTCCATGGTTTAGGAAAACAAAACATAGCTTCCCTTACACCCATTTTTATACAAACGTTCCATCCTTCAAAGTTCTTTCAAGTATATATATACTAACACTAATTTCCTAATGGCTTTTCATTAAATCCATCATCTTTAAACCATATTCTTCCCTTATAAATATTATATCCTTATATATGGTAAGCTACAATTTGAACGCTAGTTAAGGCATAGCACAAATAATTAGTCAAAAATCTAGTCTATGTCCTATGGAGCTACCTCAAGTAGATTTTAAGGATGCCCAACCCCTTCCCTTAGAAGAATAAGAACCCTTATCCATAATCTCACCGGTTAGCAAACTAATAAGGAATATGACCTTAGTAATTAGTACCCTAGTATACCTTTAAATATTAGGTGGCAACTCTCATTCATCAACAACAGAGAAACCACAAGTTCAATCTTGTTTTGACTAGTGCAAAATAAGGTGCAACAACATGGCGACTCTGCTGGGGATTCACACATAGGTTCTGACCTTAGCAGACTTAGACTGAATTTGGCACTTAGATTTATTTGCACTTATTTTCATTGTAGCTAAATTTGCAATTTTCTGTTACTGCTTTACATATACTATCATCACATTTCTTCCTATCAAGTCTTGGTCGCACACTATCACACACAATAGCATGCGAGGTTTGTCTTTTACACCCTCCGAACCTTCTTTTCAAGACTCTCTAGTTTCAGAGAATGGCTTTTTAAGGTCAACTGACATAACTTCTCACAGTCTTCAGTCCAACTCAAAACTAGGAAACACTCTACTCTAGCAAAATAGGTCATATTGCATAAACCTTAGGTGAGTTGGTCCTTGGCATCGACACACAATTAGGAAAACCACCCTAATGTCAACGGGTCATGCACCCGACGACATGACTTCAGTAGAAAGACGAACAAACTTAACAATACATCTAAAGATCCAAAGCAAACACTTACCAAAAACCTTTCTTTACCCACTTTAGAAAATTGAAATCAACTAAAACATCCTTGAGATTAACATGGTGATGGGAGCACAACACAAGTTGAAGCAGTGGTGGAAGAACATTCACTGGAAACACGGAGACGAGATTCAGACACACCTGGGGGCACTGACCGCTTTGCCAAAACATCCGACATACAGGGTGCTCACTCGCCTGCTGATAGAGTTCTAGGATCTGGCTAAGGTGGTGTTCAAGTTTGCCGACCGTGAGTTAATACCGACATTAGAAGAAGTTACTAGTTGCATGGAGTTGCCATTGGAAGAAAGTCAATACTAACCGTCACTATGCCCGGTTACATGTTCTTGGATGCATTGGGCTTGGCTAACAGTCAAGGTATGAGAAACATCGAGGACGGATGGGTGAGCCTAGATTAGTTGTTCGATAGATTTGGACATCGCGAAAGCTACGAGTGGTACACAAAGAGTTTCAGTGTGATGAAGCAACATGGGAGAGTCTTAGACCTATCACTTTGTCATTGGCTTTGTTGTTGGTCTTCCTGCGAAGGAGGGGTCGGATCAACATCAACTTATTACCCGTGGTTATGGCGACCTTCCATGGTAACCTTCAAGCTACTCTGGTGCCGATGGTGCTAGTTGAGATTCTGAGGGCTTTGTCTGATGTGCACGAGGGTATGATTTCTTTAAGGGTAGTAACTGGCTACATCAGATCTGGGCCACAGAACATTTCTTCCAGCGAGAGGCCACCATCGACTACTTTGTGGGTGTCAGCAACATGATTCGCAGCCAAAACGAGAGGATGAGATATTGGGTCTCCCCACATTGGTAAGAGGAGTGGAGGGAAATGCTGACTAATTTAAGTGGAGAATGGGCAAACTGGAAGCTTTCATGGTTAGGAGGGAGGGCAGTCTTAAGAACTCCTGAGAAATACTTCATTGAGTTGATCGAACTTGAGGGCATTCAACCATACTCACCCCTGTGTGTTCTCAGACAGTTCGTGATGATCCGGGATGTGCCGCTATGGACTAGGGAAGCGCTATATAAGGATGAATACGATGAACAAATTCCAATTCCTAGGATAAGAAGGCTCCAAAAAGAGTGGAACAATCTGGTCACAATGTCAATGGGTCAAAACTCGTGGTGCACTCTAGAGTATTATGTCTCGATCAACGAGGAAGAAGAGTTAGCCCGACCAAGGAGAGAGGGCATATCCTGGCTAGAGTACGCAGTGGATGCTTTGAAATCTACCAGGATATTCTACCATATTTCCTTGTGACTACCTCAATGCACCATCAAGTGGTCCCAGGATCCATCAATCACATGCTACCACCCGCTGAAGACAATCACCGGGTAGTGGAGTGCATCCAGATAAAGTCTGGGATAGAGCCAGAAGAAGATCCAGAGGAAGGGTCTGAGTTCATGATGACGAGGAGGAGTTTGAAGAAGATCTTGAGGGAGAGCCAGATGAAGAAGAGGAGATGGGAAACGATTCTGGGGATGGTTACTATAAGTTGTTTAATTTCCCTTCCTTTCCCACTTTGTACCCTTATCCCTAGTTTTTTTTTTACTTTCCTAAAGGGCAAGTTGTTTAAGCCCATGCAGTTCGTTGAATATCGAAAACAATGATTTAATCTTTGTTCCTACATATCTCGGTACAAGCATTATCAATGTAAACTAAACTTTCTTCGGATCTGAATGTGTCAAGACTAATTGTTTGTCAAACATCCGCAATTCAGGCCTACCTCTGGCAATGAGAGGTCCCACGAATCCTAGGAAAATGTGCTTGCCTTAATATGTGAATTAATTATTTTGTGTGATTTCCTGCTTGTATAAATGAAGAAACTGACTTCTGTTCCTTTTCTTTTTCTCTCTTCCTGTGTTTTTACTTTATTATTACTTCCCAAAAGAAAGTTAGTTCGTATCGACTCGAAACTGGCAGAACCACCGTACAATCTAAGATCGAAGGGAAAGATGTCAATTACAGAAAACCCGACTAAACATGCTCTGGTCATAGACAATAGCTCAAGGCGGTCAGAAGAGAAGGACGATACCGGAAATGCTGAACACGTGGCCAAGATGGCCAGGAGATGGAGTCTTTAAGGGAGGAAGTACAACATATCAGGGAACTAGCACATCTGGTCCTGAACTACCACCTCGCTTTCCTTCTTTAGATTCAATCCCTGACCACTTTCCTTCCACATCACGCAAGACCAACAATACCCCAACTTCAGTCCCCACCATTCAAGTCATACCTCCAATAAACCCCGCAAACCCACCAAATCCCCCTATCCACACTCCCTATGTACCACAGTACGTTCAAACACCACAAAACCCGCCTATCACCACAAATGTAACTCACACCCTTCTTTGTGACGGGGTCACTCTTACCACTCACCAAATCAGCACATACATGTGGCATATACTGCAGCCCATGAGTGATATGTTCCTCTTGTATATGTCATTTCAGAACCCACCTTTACAGTGCCTGTCATGATCAATGTGCCTTATGAGATTGACCAATACACCGAGATAGCGGGGGAAGCTAGACGTAAAGAAGAGGAGTCAGTATCTGAACAACTGTAAATCTTGAGAAAACAAATGAAGAACCTCCAAGTCGCCCGGGGAAGTGAAAGGTTAGACTACAAGGTTTTGTATATCCATATGGATGTGGATATGCCTGTGGGGTATAAGCCTCCAAAGTTTGATATCTTCTACGGGACGGGTGATCCCTACGTACATTTGAGAGCATATTGTGACAAGTTATTCGGAGGGGTGAGGAACGATAAGCTAAGAATGAATTTATTCATAAGGAGCCTGACGGGAGAAGCACTCACCTGGCATACTTGACAAGACACGTAAAACTGGACAACCTGGCAAGATATGGCGGAGGACTTCAGGAATCATCTTTGATGTAACACAAAAATCACTCCTGATAGGTTTGCACTGGTGAACATGCAGGAAAAGCCTTCCGAGTCATTCCAAGAATATGCACGTCGGTGGAGGTCAGAGGACGCCAGCGTACAACCTACGCTGTACGATAATGAATTAACAAAGTATTTCATCAGAGCCCAGGAGGGGATATTCTTCGAAAAAATGATGGGAATGATGGGACAAAAATTCCCGTAGCTGGTCAAGATGGAAGATTTCCTAGAAGAAGGTATAAAATCATGTAAAGTACAATCTATGGCGGCACTACAAGCAGCCAGCACGGCGATCCAATCAGGGTCAATCGATAGCGGAAGGAAGAAGAAAGAAGAGGTTTCAACAGTCGTCCCTGATTATTAACCCAACCCACATCATGGAGACACTTCCTATTCCCCAAACAACCATTCACTACCGCCCGCTTACACTCCAGTCTACAACACCCAGCCATATAACCACCCCTAACCTCAATGCAACCCTCCTCGAGCCCACAACAACCCGAACCCACAACGACCATATGCTCTTGTCCAAACCACCACCCATCAAAACCGACCCACTTATGCACCATGCCCTCATCCTAATTTTGAAGAAAGGGGTCCCTGAAATTATACCCAAATTGCTGAGCCTCTGGCCCAATTGTTCGAAAGATTGAGAAGAGCAGGATTGATACATCGTGGAAGGAAGGGTTCCTGAGTATCCTTCCAAGTATTTTTATGCAACTAAAAGGTGTGTGTACCATTCCAACGTGCCTGGGCATGATACTGAAGATTGTATTAAGCTAAAAAATGAGATCAAAACGCTGATCAAGAGCGGATCCATTCAGTGCATTGTAGCACCACCCAATGTGAATCACAATCTGCTACCAAATAACTGAAATCATGAGTCAACATGAACACATTGGACAAAGAATATAATCTAAAAGGAATGATTGTCGCAATAGGAAACGCAGAGGCCCCAAGGATCCCGCCTCCAAGGACTCCGATGATTACAGTACAATTAAGACCTACGATGAGAGTTCAGACTTATCAGCGACAAGCCATTGTTGCTACAATGGACGAAGAGAGTTGAGAATACAAAACTATCCCTTGGACATACCTGTAGAAGGGCAAGGCCAAGATGACAGACTCACCCGCAGCCCATTGTATGACTAGGTCTGAGGGATGCTACGCTCTTGAAGATCTAAAGATAGAAGATTCAAAGAAGGAATATAACAGACCTAGAAGCTGCCGAATTCTAGAAGAGAATGTCGACCATAGAGTACTTCGTAGAGAAGCAGCTGAAGAAAGCTCCAACGCAGATATCAATCATGCACATGTTGATGAGCTCAGACACTCATAAGGATGCTCGGTTGAAAGTACTAAGTCAGGTGATTATACCAAGCAACACCACAAGTGAGGCGCTGGCCGCAACAATTGAGAAAATGGTCGAAGCAAATATGATTACTTTCAGAAGAGACGAACTTCATGTTGAAGGCGCAAGTGACAAGAAGGACCTTCATATCACTGTCAAATGTGGGGATAAAGCGGTGTCCCCAGTGTTGGTCGACGGAGGGTCAGGAGTCATTATTTGTTCGCTCTTTACCCTTCGGGAGTTGGAATCCGTTTGAGGGAAGTTAAGGAAAGTTACGTGAGGGTAAGGGCTATTGATGGTTCACATAAGGATGTCATCGGAAAAATTTATTTGGCTTTGAAGATCGGGCCGGTTGAATTTCCCATATTGTTTGAAGTATTGGATATCTCTTCTTCATACAACTTGCTGCTAAGAAGGCCCTGGATACACATGGCAGGGGCTATCCCATCAACTCTACACCAGTTCTTGAAATTTGAGTGGGGATCTTAGGAGATCGTGGTCTATAGCAAATGGGTCAATCAGCTTACTTGGAGCACGATATCCCGATTATTGAAGGGCTAGACGGTGTCGCCTTCCATGAAGCGGAAATCATGTAGACCACCAAAATAGAAGAGACTGAATAAAACATTGGAATGCAGTCACCGTATAGATCAAAGATGGCTATGAGGGAGATGATGAAATATAGATACAGACCAAGAACAGGGTTGGGAGCCAGGTCGGACGGGATCACAGAACCAATTGAACCTATGGGCCGAAAGGAAGGGCCAGCATAGGATATCAGCCTCCGGTGGGAAAAGCGCATACCGGTAGCTCTGAGAAAAAGATTTTTGTGCCAGAGCATGTTTCAAGTCCGGGAGAGGGTTCAGTGCCATAAGATGATATCATTATTGGAATAGGAAAGCTGTTCATGAATATGATTGAAGAATATTGTGAAGGGGTTAACATCAAGACACCGACCATCAGGGATGCTGAACAAGGGGAAGAGCTGCGGAATTGAACCGCACGGTCAATTTAGGACGGCACTGTGTCTATACCTTTTTGTCATTTTCCTCTTTTTGAACGCTTAGACATTCCTCTTTGATGAATAAACAGAATCATTTTCTTAAAATTATGCAACTTATTTTACCGCTTCATTTATGATTAGTTTTTCTTTTCAGTAATCAAAATGATAAAAGCCCGTGTTTCACAATTGTGACATGTAATGAAACCGTCGAGCGAAACTACCAAGATTATGAGGATTATGACGAGAGTATGATGCCCGACGATCTACCACAAGAGATCGAAAAACTAGAGAGTTTGAAAAAGCCCAACCTCGAAGTAACGGAAATGGTCAACCTCGAAAGTGAAGAAGACACGAAAGAAACCAGAATCAGCATTCATGTAGAAGCCGAGCTGAAGGAAAAGCTGGTTGAGCTCCTCTGAAAATACATCGATGTGTTCGTGTGCTCATATGATGACATCCCGGAATTAAGTACTAACATTGTTTCGCATCAAATGCACACTAATCTTACCAGACCGCCGGTCAAGCAGAAACCCAGAAAATTCAAGCCTGATTTAAGTCTAAGGATAAAGGAGGAAATGACCAAGAAGATAGAAGTGAATGTGGTAAGGGTCACCAATTATCCGAGCTGCTTGGCAAATATCGTCCCAATACCCAAGAAAGACAAAAAGATCAGGATATGCGTAGATTACCGAGATATCAACAAAGCCAGTCCAAAGGACGACTTCCCTCTACCAAATATCTACATCCTTATCGACAACTGGGCGAAGCATGAGCTGCAATCGTTTGTGGATTGTTTTGCTGGATACCACCAAATTTCGATGCACGAGGAAGATGCAGAAAAGACAGCCTTCACCACACCTTGGGGAGTTTACTGCTATAGAGTCATGTGTTCGGTCTCAAGAACGCTGGTGCATCCTACATGAGGGCCATGGCGACCCTTTTGCACAAAATGATTCATAAGGAGATTGAAGTGTATGTAGATGAAATCATCATCAAGTCTCGAAAGAGTTCAGAGCATTTGGACGATTTGAGGAATTTTTTCGACTGCCTACGGAGGTACAATTTGAAATTGAATCCAGCAAAGTGCGCATTCGAAGTCCCTGTTGGAAAACAATTGGTCTTCATCGTAAGCAGGAAAGGAATAGAACTGGACCCGTCAAAAATCGAGGCCATTCAGGAATTGCCACCGCCCAAGAGTAAGAAAGATTTGATGAGTTTCCTGGGTAGGATCAATTACATCAGTCGTTCATAGCCTAGTCCACGATAATTTGTGAACCTATTTTCAAGTTGCTGAAAAAGGATGCTGGCACAAAAAGGATAGAAAAGTGCCAAAAAGCCTTCGACAAAATCAAGGAGTATCTATCAAATCCACCAGTGTTGGTTTCCCCTGAGCCCGGGAAGCCATTGTTGCTATATCTATCAGTCTTGGATAATGCCTTCAATTATGTGTTGGCACAGCATGACGAAACTGGGCGAAAGGAGAAGGCCATGTACCACTTAAGTAAGATGTTCACGCCATACGAGGCTAAATACAATTTGCTGGAATGCACTTGTTGTGCTCTGACTTGGATCGCCAAGAAACTAAGGCATTACATGTCAGCATACACTACACATATAATATATCGGCTCAACCCGCTCACGTACATCTTCTAGAAGTCGATGCCTACCAAAAAGCTAGCTTAATGTCATTTTCTCCTCAACGAATTTGACATTGTGTACATAACTCTAAAGAATATCAAAGGGCTAGCTCTAGCCGACCACCTCGCTGAATATCTGGTGGACAGGGATTACGAGCCACTCACTATGTATTTTCTCGACGAAGAGGTAATATCTGCTGGAGAAGATATTATCGAATCATACCCTGGAAGGAGAATGTTTTTGATGGAGCAAAAAACTTTAAAAGGAGTTAGAATTGGGCAGTCCTAATTTCGGAATCCCGACAACACTATCCAACATCAGCAAAGATAAGATTCTCTTATACCAATAATATGGCTAAATACGAAGCTTGCATCCTTGGGATCAGAATGTATGTCGACATGAACATCAAAGAACTTTTGGTCATAGGGGATTTAGATCTATTGATACCCCAAGTCCAAGGGGAATGGTCCACCAAAAATGTCAAGATCCTTTCATGCCTGCACTGTGTGAAAGAACCATGCAAGAAGTTCACGATGATTGAGTTCAAAAACGTCCCTAGGATTCAGAACAAGTTCGCCGACGCCCTTGCAATTCTATCATCCATGATTCAGCATCCAGACAAGAACTACATTAACTCTATCGAGGTACAGATCAGGATCAACATGCCTATTGCTTCCATGTAGATGAAGAACCAGATGGCAAACCATGGTATCATGACATCAAGAGGTTCCTTGCAACGAGGGAGTACCTAGAGAATACTACTAATACTTATAAGCGAGCCCTCATGAGATTGGCGAATCACTTTTTCCTCAACGGGAAAGTCTTGTACAGGAGGACCCAAAACTTAGGTTTGTTAAGATGTGTGATGCCGCCTAGGCAACCAGGTTGTTGGAAGGAATACATGCAGGAACATGTGGACCTCAAATGAACAGGTCCATGTTGGCCAAGAAGATCTTGAAAGCTTGATATTTTTGGATGACTATGGAAAGTGACAGTATCTGCTACGTACCGAAGTGTCACCAGTCCAAGATTTATGGGATTTCATTTAGGTTCTGCCGAATAAGTTAAATGTGATGGGTTCACCCTGGCCGTTCGCCGCTTGGGGAATAGATGTGATCTGACCTATAGAGCCACCGCTGTGTCAAATGGGCATCACTTCATCTTGGTAGCTATCGACTACATTGCTAAATGGGTCAAAGCATCTACCTACAAGGCCGTCACAAAGAATGAAGTAGCGGACTTTGTCCGAAACAACATCGTCTGCAAATTCGAGATATCGAAATCAATCATCACTGACAGTGCCGCTAACCTAAAAAGCGACCTCATGAGAGAAATCTGTGAGAAGTTCAGAATCATGCACCGCAACTCTGTAGTCTACAAACAACAAATGAATGGGGCAGTGGAGGCAGTCAACAAGAATATTTAGAGGATTCTATGAAAGATAGTAGACAATCAAAGGCAATGGCATGAGAAACTGTCCTTCGCCTTACTGGGTTATCGACCACCATGAGAACATCCACTGGGCAACGCCGTATATGTTAGTAAACGGCACTGAGGCTGTGATACCTGCGGAGGGCGAGATACCATCTTTATGGGTCATTCAAGAAAATCTTTCCCCACCAAGAGGAAGCCAAAGGAAAGTTCGCACCAAACTGGCAAGGTCATTACATGGTTCACCGAGTATTGTCAGTTAGAGCTCTAATCTTGGCATAAATGTATGGAATAATTAACACGAAGTCCATCAACTTAGACGCAATCAAGAGATATTATATTTGAAGACAAATGGAGTTAGGTTTCGTTGTAAAACAGCTACGTTTCACCTGACATCCCACGGAGGGATACGTAGGCAACCCACTTACGGTTTGGTTTCTCCCCCTCCTTTCTTTAGTAATAGAAAAACCAAATATTACTTTTGTATATTGCTTTAGAAATACGCAGGCAATCCTTATCGGGTTCAGTCATCGTTTGTAATTGACTATATTCTGGCCTGATTCAATTTTGATACTTAGGCAGTCTGAGTCAGACTCAGACATTTCATTTCATTTTTTATCCCATCATTTTGCATATAGTAATTGAATTACGTCTTGATCTTATTCCATTTGGTTACATAGGTTGCCTGAGTCATGCTCGGTCATCTTCATCATATTTTATCATCATCCACGAACTACGTTCAGACCTGATTCTGTTTCGGATACGTAGGCAACCGAAGAGGGTTCAGTCACAACCTAAGGAAAAACCTTTGTAATGCATTAGTTTGAATTAAGACATAACCACAACGACAAGCAGCCGCATTGTCCAGCATTGCAAAGGATTGACATCAACGGGATAGAGTATTCAAGAAGAGATGCTCGCGCATAGAGAACTTTTCGTAGCATGTCATAATCCAGAATAATGGCACTTGTCTTAAAACAATGCTTTTCAAATTTTTTTTTCAAAAATATACAGTAATTTGTTCCACCTACGGAACCTCGTGGTGCAGCCATGTCAAGGGCTGGGGCAAACCAACACTGTGGTCGACACAAACGAACTTCCCTGCTCCTAATAAGAATTTTTCTTTTAGTGCAGGATCAACCGGAAGCAAGTAAACGTTGAGACCACACTAGGGAAAATGACGGATCCGCCACTTGCTCTGGATTATCTCCGTTTACTCCATTACTTAAATTTTTCTGGTACAACCAAAGCTAATCCTTCAATCCTTTGCAGGTACCTCAGAGTTGGACTGCTGATGCAAACAAGGTACAATGTACATAGCAAACTGCCTGCTCAACCAATCGGAGCGCCTTGTACAAAACAAACCGCTGGCTTCACCAATAGAAGCCCTGCATAGAGCAAACCGCCTGCTCAACCAGTCGGAGCATCTTGTACAAACGAGCCATCGGCTTCACCAATTGAAGTTCTGTATATAGTAAACCATCAGCTCAATTCATTGGAGCGCCCTGTACAAATCAAAAATCGGCTTCACCAATCAAAGCCTTATATAGAGCAAACTGCTCATTCCGCCAACAGAACAATCCGCACCGCCGTTTTGTCGCAACGGAGGCCAGAATAGACAGTCGCAAACCTTGTTACTGACGTTCTACTAATCGATGATCGAAGCTTAGCTTCGCAATCAAGAGTATCTCTTGGGCATGCTTTTCTTTCCTTTGCTATTACCTTAAATGTTTTGATGTTTTGTTCATGCAGCTTCAAGCAAGATTACGGTTTAAGTCAATCACTCCCAAGAAGAGATTATTTTACATTTTTCTCAATGCACAGCTCTCCCAACAAGCAGAGACGCACTCTACAAAACAAGCTCTCCCAACAAGCGGAGACATTTTCTCAATGCAAAGCTCTCCCAACAAGACGCACTATACAAGTCGAGCTCTCCCAACAAGTGGAGGCACTTTTCAATGCTCCGACAGCTACAAAATGGTACACAACCCGGCTAACAAATCGAGTCAAGTTCAAGCATCCCATCTTCCCGATCCCAAATAACGGCTCGCCGGCAACCGGGCATCATCATTTTTACATCCTTTACATCAAATCATAATATATTATGCATTATAATATATGGGTATGTGTGTAGTTCATTTTTTGCAGGAAAAAATATCGCAACGTGGAACTCTTTCTAAGAAGCAAACCAAACTACAACACTATGAGGGATAGTAAACTCATTAGCGGGCCAAGAGTCCATGTTCATACACAAAACGCGCAATGGAACTCCAAATCTTAAAAATCTTCAAGGCAAGTCGCAAAATTCAAGCTATCGTGAGTGTGCAATACTCCGTCTCGCTGTATCATCATAGTATAATACTGGGGAAATTCCCACGAGTATCGTTTCCTCAAAATCTTCAGCTTAGAACTACGTGACGCCTGATCCTCGTTAAGCCCAAGGTATGTAACCAATTCAATGCCAGAATTCAGCCCCAAAATATTCCCAAAATCTTCCCGAAATCTTCCTCAACCCTCCCTAAAAGCATGTAGTCTGTAATCTTCCATCCCTGCAACGTATGCCAAAAGTTGGGACAAAATTGGCGTTGGTTCAATTTCGTTGCCAGAAAACTCTTCCATCGTCTCTAGTCAAAGAGGGGCAGCTGTTGACGGCCAATTTAGACCCTCCCTTTTAAAGTTAATTTATTTGCACTTAAATATTTATAATGAATGTTTTGAAAGTATTTCTTATTAGTAAATATCTATTTTACTAAATTGATTAAGTATTAGTTTCGAAATCTATAACCTAGTATTAACATTATGTAATTATAATGTACTTACTACTAAAAATCATTAAAAATAATTTCTAAAACACACCACCTAGGGTGTATAATCAATTTCATGAATTATTCTCAAATTTCCAATAATTAGAGTGTTATATTCAAAATTAGTGTTATAATTTAGAAGACAAGGTATTTTATAAATAATTAATTTAATTACTAGTATATTTCATGATTACAATTTCTAATACTTTTTATTGAAAATAATGAAGTTATTTAAATTAATTTTAAAGCGGTTAAAAAACTAAAAGGCTACAATTGCAATTCCTAATTAAAATACTAAGTGGCTATTTTCTAAATCAATTCCAGCCCAATGCACGGGCCCATTCGGAATTTACTGTGTCCAAATGGGTCACTCTCATTGAACCAATCAGAACTTGCCACGTCGCCCTGCCATATCACTCACAAAAGTAACACAGTCAGTCTAAGTCGTCTATCCCTCAGATCCACGGCCCACATTTTATCCCCATTCTCCCTCTAATTTTAGTACTCCACCGGACTTAATTTCAGCCATGCAAATCAAACTATCCAACGGCCATCACTTTATCACATTTGAATTCTTTAATGCCCAAATTATCAGGGCCGTTGATTTGTAGACCCGACGGCCTAGATCCCCCCCCC